>JAZAVK010000074.1:0-219054 GCA_037954305.1 Neonectria magnoliae | reverse complement strand
TAAGCATAAGAATGGACAGACTAGAGGGAGATTAGGCAAGACTGTTATTATTTTCATCTTCTTTAGAGAGAACTATTAAGTTCCCAGAAAGCAGGGTAGAGAGTAAGGAGCTCTTAGAGCGTTTAGCCTATATCTTTCATTCTACATTTAAGAGATAGTTTTACGAGATTACTTTAGATTGCTACTTAAATATAAATTAAACCTCTGTAAGGAGCTGGCCGTAGGTCCGTTGCGGGCTCGCTGCTCTGTGTGCCGCGAGGTCCCGACTCCTTATAACCTGTTGTGTAGCGCGATTCAATAACGTAGCTTACTCGAATTGGTTGATCTTTTTGGCCGTACGGCTGCATTGATCTGTTGTAGATCGGGCACGCTACCCCGACTTCTTACAACCTTTATCCTCTATCCTCTATTATGCTAATTATCACCTAGATATATACTTTTTCAATACCTTACTAATAATTCTTTTCTTACTACTAACTTAATAATCTACCTTATTAGATGCTTTCCTATTAGGAGGTACTAGACTTAGACTAGACTTAGGATTGCCTGCCTATATACGCGCGGTTTAGTGCAGCTTCCGGCTGACTAAGCTAGATGCATGTGTGATGCATTCCTATGCACTCTCCTTGGGGACTGTTATCGATTTGAGGTGTTGGCTCTTGTTTCTTCTTCCCGCCAAAATATCTCGTCTCAGCACCCTAATCTACATTTAAACATGTACACATGTCCAGCGGAATTACAACCACCAGTTTCTATTGCCCAAATGTTGTCTTCCCGGAGTGCCCTATTTGTCATCGACATCCAGAAAGGCCTGGCGGCTAACCCAGAGACCGAAATCCCGCATGCCGCTCGGATCCGAGACGTAGGAGACAAGATCCTCTCTGTCGCACGGAGCCAGAAACCAGCGCCGCTCATCGTCTTTGTGCAGCACGAGGAGACCCCCGATGATGGTGATCTCGTCGAAGGAAGCGAGTCGTGGAAACTCGTTTTCACTCCTCGACCTGGCGCTGAGAATGAGATTCTTGTGGCGAAGAGAACCCGTATGCAGCGCTCCTCCTTACACAGTCGCACCTTTACTGACGTTTTACGCCAGGAGATACTTTTGAGTCTCAACCACAGCTGGCAGAGAGACTCAAAGCTGACGGCATTGGGAAAATTGTAGCCTTTGGTATACAGAGCGAGTGCTGTGTGCAAGAGACGTGCAAGGGCGCTATTGCAGCGGGATTTCAGGTGACTTTACTGCAAGGCGCCCATTCCACCTACGACACAAGTGGAAGGTCGGCGCTTGAGACTGAGAAGGAAGTGGAGGACATTTTACAGTTGCGTGGGGCAAGGGTTGTGCCTTGGAAGGATGCATTGACATCTTGGAAGGAGAGCGGAACAGTATGCTAGATCAACTCGTAGAGTGATCTAGTATTCACCCCCTTCCGTGTCAAAGGATTTGAATCTGGACCTTCCTAGGAACTGCTCTATTCTGTCTTGGCTCTGTACTCCTAATACCACCTGATATTTATCATGGTTAAACCTCAGGAGCACCACAGCATTGCTGCCAGGCCTCTGACCTAGTGGCTCAGGCTTTGAAGGACCAAGACATGTATGTCATCACTGGAACTTTTACTAAGGCACTAGAGGGGAGTATTATATCTGGGGGCTCTCATCGCTATGACTCATACTAATGATTGATGGCACACAATATCAGCTTCTGGGGACTAGTCTAACCGCCTCGACATACAATAGCTCTTCTAGGAGCAATAGGAAGGATTTTGCATTAAAATATTATCGCCTAAGATTCGTTCGCAGGTCAGTATGCTCGTCTGGTGTGTTGGCTCTTTAGGAGCACTTCCTTTCATAGCCATCAGCCAGCAGGATGTCAGCCTGCCATTGATTGGCAAAAAGGCCAACCGGCTCCGAGGGGGACGAGGAAAACATCACCAACGGAATCGCTACCATCTCACGGAGAGTTCGCGATGTGCCTTACTAGCAATGCGGCAGCAACGCTATCGGGCCATCAGAAAGCATGGTTTCCTGGGCGCCATTAATGGCTAAGATCTTACGTCTCGCGGACATGACGTATCTCGAAACTGGCTTAATAAAGATGGAGTCCACATATCGCAAATGCTTCTGCAGAGCATGTGAGGACAACATGTCATCAAATCTTGAGTAATGGCGGAGGATGACCCACTCTTAATGCTTGACTAACGTCGTACTGATTAACAACCTGTATAGCCTCGTCACTTTGGATGCACGGATGTGGGCCGCATGGCTGTGGAGCACAAAGAACGTTATGTATATAGTCCCTTGCAAGGAGGAGAACATTGACCTGGTGATCATAAACAACGAAGAACTTTCAGGTCTCTAGCCAACAGACAACCATGCCAGAATCAATCTCTACCAGTTGCAAAGCACAGTACAGCTTCTTGGACGACTACAGCGAAGGCGCCCACCCACTCCTACTCAAAGCGATTTTCACCAGTAACTACACTCAAGAGGCGTGATATGGAGGCGACGCATACTGCGAGTTAGCGAGACGAAGAATTCGCAGCCACCTCGGCCGAGAAGATGTTGGCGTCTTCTTCCCTAGTGGAACTTCGGCCAACGCCATTTCCGTCGCGGCTTGTTTGCGCCCACACGAAGCTGTCATTGCAGCCAGCTCGGGGCACATTGTCACGAGAGAGACAGGCGCGGTAGAGGCATCAGGGCACAAGATCATCAACGCAACGCCGCGGAACGGGAAGCTCACACCTGAGATTATTTCCAGAGCGCTAGACGACAACTGGCATTTCCCTCACATGGCGAAACCGCGGATGGTGTACATCTCCAACGCGACTGAGTTTGGCACCGTGTACACAAAGTAGGAGCTGCGAGCTATCAAAGACCTCTGCGAAAAAGAGCCTCCTCCTCTTTTTCGACGGTGCGCGCATTGGCTCGGCGCTGGCTTCTAAGGTGAGTAGCATGACGTTGTCAGATATCCTGGAACTGACAGATATCTTCTGGATTGGAGGGACAAAGAACGGAGCACTACTGGGAGAGGTGGTAGTGGTCAAGGATCCTAAGCTGGCAAGCGAGTTCGAATTCTTCGTCAAGCGGCATGAATCCCTCTTGGCTAAGAGCAGGATGATGGGCGCGCAATTCGCCGAGCTGTTCCGCGACAACCTTTACTTTGAGCTGGCTCTGCACGCAAACGCTTCGGTAGAGAAGCTCTCGTCTGGCATTACGGATGCTGGGTTCTCCGTGTACGTCGCTACAGAGACCAACCAGGTGTTTGCCGTGTTACCATTACCTCTGATCAGCACATTGCAAGAGAAGTTTTCTTTCTACGTGTGGGAGAAGTGTGGAGATGGGCAGGCTGTGGTTAGGCTTCTCACGACGTGGGCAACGCAGGAGAAGAAGATTGAGGAGTTTATTGGTGTGGTGCGTCGTTGGGGGAAGCCAAGTGAGGTTCGGGCGTTGTTTTGATGGATGGAGGGGAGTGAATACAAGAAGGAATTGGTATAGACAAATACAGGGTTGGGTACTTGGACATAGATTAAGCCAGACAGAGTCGATAGATGGCGGGTTCCTCAATCTTGACACAACATTGACGATGAGAATTCTTGACTGATGGACGACAATGGATCCAATTCGGGATGTCACGATGGAAAAAGGTGCCCAAGTGAATGCTTACGAAATACAATTGTGACTCTGCAGATCAACTTGTCCATTACAACTCAACCTACCCCATACTTCGACTCCTCCAGCTACTAATAGTTGCGATCACCCTATCTGATCGTAAACATTCCGTGTTGACACATAGATGCAGCAAGTTTTCCGACCCAAACTCCGTATCAAGGAGACATCCAAGTAGAAACCAACTAATTACCTGCTATGCATCACAGGGCCCGGCGTTGGGCCCTCACCGACTTGGCACAATTGTTCTTCATACAAGGCTAAACCTTAAGGGAAGGGTAGACGGACTTGATCTTGCTGGCGGCCAGGGCACCGGCGAGACCGAACTGGGACGAGATGCCTTCGACACGGCGGGTCGAGTTGAGGTTCTTGACGACGACGATCTGGAAGCAAGAGGCGGAGCCTTGGCGCGAGGCGATGGTGGAGTAGGCGAGGAACAGCTCCCATGTCTACACCGGGGTTAGTCGTGGAGAGAAGAAAAGCGAGGCAGACTTCTTACCCTGAACCAGCGGTTTCCATACTTGGCGTTGATCTTGTCGGCGTTGCCAAGCCAGTTGCGGTACCATCTCCAAAGCGTGCCGGAGTAGTGAATGCCGACGGTGTCGACACTGAATAGTTGTTAGCTAGATGTGGCAATGACGAATATGTTGGATACCATCTTACCTCTTGACTTCAAACCCAGCAGCCTCGAGACAGCTGATGTAGAATCCCAGAGGCGTGGACGCGTCGGCTCCGGGGAAGATGTACTTGTTGAGAAACAGCCCCCAGATAAAGTCCTCGTACTGCCAGGCCTTTCGCAGCCCAGACAGCTGCACGTACATGGAACCGTCGTCCTCGAGCATCTCGTAGCACTGGCGGAAGAAGGTGGTCAGTCTGCGGACGCCGACGTGCTCGGCCATCTCCAGCTGGGTGATCTTGTCGAACTTGGTCTCGGGGATGTCGCGGTAGTCGCTGCACAGGATGCGGCTCTGCTCCTCGGGCACGCCGGCGCTGCGGAGAGCGTCGTTGCCCCATTCCGTCTGGTGTCGGGCCAGCGTCACGCCGGTGACGTGGGCGCCGTAGTTGACGCTCGCATACCGGGCCAGCGTTCCCCAGCCGCAGCCGATATCCAGCATGGTCTCGCCCGGCTTGAGCTCGAGCTTCTCGCATACCACGGCCATCTTGTTGTCCTGCATCTCCTCCAGCGTCTCCTCGCGGGTCGGGTCGGAGATGATGCCGGACGTGTAGATCATGCGAGGACCGAGGAACCAGGCGTAGTGGTCGTTGCCGCGGTCGTAGTTGGGGCGGACCTGGTCCTCGTCCTGCGACCGGTTGTGCAGGATTACGTCGGGGGCGAAGGTGAACAGGATGTAGTGGAACAGGCTGAAGGTGAAGTTGAAGGTGGCCCATTCGTGGCGGTACTCCATGACCTCGAGACAGTCACCATTGAAGTCGACGTCGCCGTTGAAGTAGAGCTCAAAGAAGGTCTGCATGGGGATCTTGTGTCGTCCGTTCCACCGGGCCTGGTCAGAGAGCTTCTTGAAGGTCAGGTAGTACTCGATCGGGCGGCCCGGCAGCTCGACGTCGTCGTTGAGCCGCGGGCTCACGGTGGACATGACGGTCCAGACGGCCATCAGGATGGGGAAGGTGGTGAAGACGGCGAGGAGGAGGGCCAGCTTGACGCCGCCGCCGAACTGCGCGGAGAGCCATGTCGGCACCGCGACGAGGGCGGCAGCGAGGACGAGGTTGGACCATTGTTCGTAGCCGGCGCCGTCGGCCGGGAGGGGAGCGTTTTTGATAGCGGGGGACTTTGGGCAGTGTCAGCATCTTGACTGCCTATCCATCATGGTGGCGGGCTGGAGAGGCTGCTGCAGACTGCTGGTCAGTACTTACATTGGTGAGCTTTACGCCGCAGTCCTTGCCGGTGCCGAGCGTCTCCGGGGCGGGGGGCGGCGTCTGGATGAAGTCGATGTCGGCCGTGAGGTGGGCATGGCCGTTTCCGGTTCCGTTTCCGTTGGCCTTGGACGCCATGGCTGGTCGGAGCTGCGATCGAGGCTTCGACGACGACGGAGAAAAGGCTGTGGACGGTTTTCCAGGAGATGATGGAGGAAGGACAAGTGGTCAAACGAGTCCGGCTCGCAGTCGATCCAAAAAGCACCTGAGCTTGACAGCAGCCTGCATCTCTGTGCCAGCCCAGCCGGCGGCGGGGACAAGTAATAAACGGGTTGGGCGGCTGGGGTGATTGATGGCTGGATGACGAGTGACATGACAGTTGTCATGGCGCTATCGGGATGCATGGCATGGATATTGCTGCATGGCCAAGACGAGACGAGACGAGACGAGACGAGGAGAGACGAGATTTGAAGATTGGCACCCGTCTCCTCAACCCGTCAGCTCCTCGCCTTGGGATATTAGCTACTCCCAGCAAGCGAGAGCACAACCCCGCCGCAACTGAACTTCCCATGACCGTACGGTTGCGTGGCTGGTGGCTGGTGTTGGCCGACAAAATGAGGCCACCGTCAAGTTGGCCCGGATCGCCAGCGCCTGTACGAATGGGGACGTGGCACGTCGCGGCAGAAACGGGACGACCCGGTGAAAGCCCACAACGTGCAAAGCCCACCGTTAACTATTTATTTCTTCTCCTGTCTTTCTGTTTCTCAGGGGCATGGTGGCGTGTGGGGGGATGTTGGCAGGGATGTGACGATGTGAGATTTGGGCTGGCTTGGTTGGGTGGAATTAGCGGTCAGTTCTGGTGGGAGATTCCAGGCTGGGTATTATTTACTGTGTTTCTCCCTTGAAAACAGAGGACAACTCACTGAAAGAGATTCCCATCCACCATCAACAGCATCGTCCGCCTCGACATATCTTCTCGGCCGAGTCGTGCCACGCTAATAACGTGACAATTACCCGCCCACAAGCTCTGAGCGGTTGCCGCCCAGAGCCCAATCAAGCCCGAACAATCCGGCCTCCTCGGACAGGAGAACTTCGTACCATCGCCGCGTTATTCACACGCACCGTAATTTTGATGCCTAACCTGGTTCCACCCGCCGGTGACGTGTGTGCTATGTCATTGACTCGCATCACCGCTGGCCTTGCATTCGGGATCGAACTTGCAAATCTCAGCCGCCAAGTTTGCATCCTCCTGGTTTCTTAATCAGAGACGCGTGTGCGATTATCCGCTGGTTTGCGATAGGCGCAGGCATCCATTGGAGTGCATTCCGATCGTATTCGTCGTATCTGAGAGGGCGATAACGGGGTAAAATGGAGTAATCTTGAGGCCAGCTTCTCAGTCTATGGCTAAGTTTACTGCAATTGGGTCAGAGTGAGGCTATGTGGATTTATATAGACTCCACAGGTCAACTCCGAACCTCGACATACCATTTATTTCATTCTTTACTTGAGCATATATCACAAGAGCATCGGAGGGAAATTGGTTCCGAATTTCCAAAGGAGGAAATAGGGGTTGTATTAAGACCCTAGACGGACATTAAGAAGTTAAGCTAAGTCTATTTTAAGAGCAGTGGACGACACCGTCATCGTGAGTATGGCACTCCTACATCTTCGTGTTAGTTACTGGCCCGCAATGAAGTGCCATATATAATCGCATCTGGACTCACCTTGGGGGCTGCACTGGTAGCAGTAGCCTTGCCGCTGCTCGTCTCGGTAGCCTCCTCAATCTCGCCAGTGCAGCCAACGCCCGGGGCAGCAATGTCGTAGGCGTAGACGTCGATGGCGAAGTACTGCAGGGTGTCGCTGTCGATGCCGCTCTTGGACGGGTCGGTCTCGGCCAGCTCCAGCGACTCGGCGTAGTCCTCGGCGAAGTGGTCGACGACGGACTCGCTGATGATGGGCACGTGGAGGATGCGGTGCATCAGGTCGGTGGCCCAGAAGGTGTTGAGCTTGGACTGGGCCACGGTGTAGCCGAGGCCGCAGACGGAGGAGAGCGGTCGGCGGATCTCAAAGGAGAGGGGGCAGATGACGGTCTCGGCGGTTGCGTTGTCGCCTCGCCAGTGGCCAGCCCACTCTGTGGGTTGTTAGCATTATACTCATGTGATAGTCTAGATATATAGGTCCGAAGAGGAGAAGGGGGAGGGGGACTTACCATCCTGAGTAGCACAGTTGCGGTCCGGGTCGTCGCAACGAAACAGCACGCCCGTCTTGTCAGCGTTGATAATACGGTCGTACCATCCAATAGGAATAGACGTCGACCCGTTCCCAAAGTACTTCTGCGTGAACTCAGACTCGGAGCCCCATCGCAGTAGGTGGTCCTTGGCGTGCTGGGCCAGCTGGACCGTCTCGTCCAGGGCGCTGATGAGCTGGCGGCGCAGCGTCGAGTTGCACGATTGGTGGATCGTGTAACTCTTGGTCCAGCCGTCGGCCCAGTCGTACACGCCGGCCGTGTCGGAGGGCGCCGACGCCGAGTCGGTCTTGGACGCCGAGTCCGCCCGGATGTGCACGGGGGAGGCGAGCGCGCTGCCGAGGAGGGCGAGGGCGACGGTGGAGGACGTGAACATCATCTTGACGGTTGGGCTGAAGCTGGTGAAAGCGAGGCGAAGCTGTTCGAGGCGGGTTGAAGCTGACTGAGGGCTGATCGGGATGATGAGATAGTTCATGCAAGAGACGTGTCCGGGTATTTATACACCGGCCACCGTGCATCGTCACCTCATAGCGGAGATCAGGTCCCAACTCCGCGGGATGGATACAGCTGCAAGCTGCGCATCTGCTAACTCGTGCTGCTCCTCCCCGGTGTAAGCATCGCGAGTCTTGGCGCCCAGGACACCACCCATTGGAGAACGCTGTGGTTCGTTCACAAGCGGCACCTCCGAGGCTCTTCGACAAATGACGAGGCGGGAGACGCATTCAACCCAGTCTTTGGAGTTGTCGCTAGTTCGAGTTGTTTGTCAATCTCCATGTCAAAGGATGCACCATCCGGGTTCTCGGTTCCACATCTCGCAAACCATCCGGGTGTTTTCCCAGCCCTTCCAACCGGCCACAACCCCGCCAGGATGCGGCAATGCAGGCCATTTCGAGTTAAGAAATATGCTTAATGAATAAGTTTACGGTGATAGCGTGAGGCCACCCCCACTGGGTGTTGGACGAGATTCTCGCGACTAGCCCGTTGTTGGCTTCTTGTTCACGCCTGCAGAACAGAGACTGCTCACCGGCACCCACTCGGCGGGGCCGTTGAACAATGGTTCCCCTCTGTTGGAGCCTGTCCTGCGGTATTTATCAGTCAGCTCTTGTTTATCCCGAATCCTGGGAACCGGTGTGGTGGTCTTGGCCTTGGTTTTTGTTCTAGTGCGATGTACCTTGAAGGCTGAGCTCACTTTCATCGGACTATTACTTCATACGTAAGTCTTCCTACGTTCGTGACTATGATGGGAATGGCGGGGGTCACCCTTGGCAACGTCATTGTCATCTATTTCACTTCTTTATCATGTTTATCTCCCTAGCAAGATGGCAACCACCCCCACACCGTCACCCTTGTGGTTTATAGAACTTTCTGGTTACTATCCTTTAACCTCTCTAATTCAAGTATGGAGTCATATTCTAGACTCTCCTTAGTAAGAGCCAACAAGATCCATGAGGGTCGTTCCGATGTCAGCCGTGTCCCTCTATTCACCATTGCGGCACGATGCCAAGATTATTGCCACGACCCATCCGCAAGAATTGGCACCTCGCAGAAACCTCCATGTCATCCTTCACCCGAACCTTAGAGTCAGACAGGTACATGATCTTGGGTTTCTTGCTCTGATACCTGGGCCAAGACGGAACTGATATCCCCTCGGCTGCCATTTCGTTGGGGTCATGGTGGAGAGTGAACGATATAAAGTAATTGCGCAACAACGTCGCCAAAGTAGCGTTGCCGGGGATCGATGCGCCCAGCCTGATTTGGGATCCATCAGCTACAGGAGCAAAACACATTAGCGACGTCGTCTCTACTGCCAGCTATTTTTACTCACCGTCTGTGTAGTTGCTAAACAGGAAGGATCCAGTTGCCGAATGAAGCTGATAACCAGCGTTGAACACCAGTTTGTACGCAGGCACGCCGGCTTCGGCTACGGCCTGGGCGATGTATGTGCTTGGGCAATTAACAATGGCATCTCCGAAGAGCGCCGACCGCCTAACGAAGGCGTTGCTGAAGCTATCGTTAGTGGCACCTGATGCCTTCAGGAGGCCGCGGACCCGCAGGTCATCAAGGTGCGACGTGTTGTACACTGATTCGGGATAGAAGTCCAGAGCAATTTCCGGAAAATAGCCGTTTTTATCATGCCACAGTGCTTCGAGATCGGACATAAGCTCTTCTTCTGTCGACATCGAAATGTTCGAGAAGCCGAATCCTTCATCAAAGTTTCGGTCGACTAGGGTTGGAACTTTGATGAAGTGGCCGTTGCGGAACTCTTCTTGGGGGTTTGCTCGGATGGAGCTGCCGTCAATGACCGGGCCCCAGTAATAGGTTCCATACGGATACTCTTTGGCAAGGTACGCCGCAACACTGACGTCTCGAGCCGCAGTCTGGATGTCTGCTACCGATAGTTCTCGCAGACAACGAATGGAAGAGCAGTCTGTGGCCTTGGCAAAACGATCATACTGCTTGTTCACCCATTTACGGTCGTACGTTGGCGTCCACCAGGGAAATTCTTGCCGACGTGAGAAACGGTACATGAGTTCTGTAATGAAATCCGATGTACTTACCTGAGATTGCAGCATGGAACGGAGGATGCGGGTCTCCGCCGTACAGAATCATCTGCATCGTCACTGAACCCCCTCCAGCGCTGCCGCCAGTCACCGTGATCTTGAAAGGGTCGCCGCCGAAATATGGAATGTTCTCCCGAACCCATTCCAGGCCTGCGCGCTGATCGAGGAGGCCGGCATTAGCTGTTCCATTTTCCTCAACGGTGTCTCCTGCAAGGAAACCCAACGGTCCGAGGCGATACTGAAGAGAAACAAAGATCATGGACCTGTCCGCTTGGTGGACGAGACTGTCGCCTGTGGAATATTGCGCGCTCCCGGATACATAGCCTGGGCTTGTAAGTTTTTGATCATATGACACATGCTGCGTTACTCACCCCCGCCATGTATCATCACCAGGACAGGTAGCTTGTTCAACTTTGGCTTGTTTGGCGTTTGAATGTTGAGTAGCAGGCAGTCCTCGCTCTGATTGTAGGGAGAAGTCGACGCATCTTGCCAACCGCCCGTGTTCTGGTAACAAGCAGGTCCTGGTACTGTGGCGTTTATGGTGACTTTCTCTATGCTCTCGTGAGGTTTCAGGGTCACAGGTGCTCTCCATCGCAGGTTTCCGACGGGGGCTTTGGCGTATCTAATGCCCCAGAAAGTGTTGATTCTGTAAGCATATTCCAGGTTAGTCGATCTTAGCGCCCAGCGTTCGAAGGGCGTGGCCTACCCTGAGGTTTTATTGTGGACGCCCAGGTACTCAACGCCATGACCTTTGACCCTCACAGCATTGGTAGAGCAAACCAAGAACAGGATCCAAAAGATCAATTCTTGAAACATGGTAGAGATTGCTATGCTCAAGGTGAGTGAAAGATGAAGGAACGTGAAGTGCGCACACCAAGAAACTCTTATTCGTGTCAATGCTGGGTCAACACCACGAACTTATAGCTCTTGATTGAACCCAATTGACAGCGAAAAGGGGATTATCAACTTGTCTTCCGGCATATGCGGGTATTAAGTGGACCTTTAGAAGAGCGTTTCCTGCACTCTCGTGAATAACGGGAAAGCCTCTTTAGGGTTTCGCCAACGCAGGCGTAAGCCCTCATATTTACCTAAAGCATTGGCTTTCTCGCTTGGTGTACTTTACATCAAGGCTCGACAGGATTTCTGGTAGACGTTGACTTGGGCGTCCTGGTGTAACTAAGTTCTGGTCGCGACGATCATGATGTTCTCGGGCCTGAGAATCGAATGATATGACTCCAATTTCTTCATCTGCGGTCTGCATTGCCCTAGGATTCATAGCTGGCATGTAAATTACTGGGACCGTCTGTCGCCCAAACTTTGATTGATAGACACGTTGCAAACTTTGAGAACATGTAATAAAAATTGCCACATCGAGGATGTTTACCCCTCTTAGTCCTATCTAAATCTCGAGAAACGCACCAAGTCGGCCCGATGTACGACGGAAGCACAAGAGAGATGGCCGTTCAGGTCAGCAGCCATCCGAATCACAGCAAAATAGAGCAAAGAATCCCTAAAATGGTAGACCATGGGAGCCTTAGAGGGATGCTGCATGAAAATTGGCCTGGGCTTCAGAGGCTACGTGGCACAATATTCATAGTTGGCACGCAGTGGAAGCCCATGTTTTGCTGGAAGTCTTCTCGTAGGAATGCAGCTCTGGACTGTAGTTGACTTGGAGGTTTTTTTTTTTTGGAATAGTTTGGATCTATACCAGTTGTAGTTCAGGAAATGCTGTGTTGTCGGGGGTCGGCCTAAATAACGACGAGAAGGAATGGGCTCCACATCAGTTTAAAGCGGATCCGAGAAAACATCTCCGCCATCCGACCCCGCTGCTTACCCTGGACATCACGATGGCATCGCAAATTAGGACGACGTACTCAGTCTTGGATGCCAGGTTAGGATTTTTGGCCTTTTTTAGTGTGACTGAATTGAACGGAAGCAGACGAAGAGAGACGATAGAGTTGCAGATCCACACTCCTTTGCATCACATCACGCAACTGGTGTTGGCAAGAATAAAAAAGAGTATAAGACGATGAACCCATACACCAAGTCAATTAGTCGTATTATTTTCTACCTCGTCATTCAAATACTTAATTACAAGGGTTATTCGTGTTGATAATTACTAAGGTGTTTCAACTACTTAATTACATCCAGGTATCAAGATCTTGAACCCCTGCCAAATTTCCCGCGCTGGCAAGCATCACGATCTCTCGATATGGTCCCTCCCCGTTGCAACTCTGTCTTTTGCAGTTGTCACCAAACCTAATACCATTATCCCAAATGTTCCATCCACTCCATTTATTGATATCGGTATTACCTAGCTCCGTCTGACCAGCGACCCGACTTCCTAGTTGGGACGCGTCTCATCGTCCACCCGCGTCATCCCGCGCAGACATCCCCGAACCCCCGAATACCCGCGTTATTTCAGCACAGACATCTTCGAGTACACGCGACCCAATTGTCACACGTTGTTCGCGGAGGATCACCCCGTTGATTAACCTGAGAGGTCAATAGTGTTACATTCTCCATGGGGCTGCCACTACTTACCCCACATTGTCATGAGGGGTAGAGGTTGAGGTGGTTGGATGGTCTCCGTGTTTGGAGAGGAGGAAGCTAGTGATATATATATGTTGATGACTTCCAAGCCCTGTATCAACTCCAAAACTGTCTCAAGCTGCGGTGTAGTACCCGATTTACTCTTCCTTTATCGTCAAGTCCCTTCCTAAAGCCCGCTCGTCAAGATGGACAAAATTCACAGATTGAACGTCGTCCACCGATATGAGAAGCGAGCGTTGCTCATTGCGTAAGAGAACTCTGACTACTATGGCTTTGTATCGTCTCTTTACTCACATACACCGGCAGGATAAACTGTCTCGCTGGACTTTCCATCCTCTTCTTTGGTTACGACCAGGGTATGATGGGCGGCGTCAATGCAGCCTACGACTACTACACGCTGATGGGCTTTGCCCATCGAGGATCAGACGGCGGCCCCGTGATAGACGACTCGCTGCTTCAAGGAGGCATCGTTTCGGTCTATTACCTTGGAACGTTGGTGGGCTGCCTTGTGGGAGGC
Source organism: Neonectria magnoliae (assembly GCA_037954305.1). Lineage (NCBI taxonomy): Eukaryota > Fungi > Ascomycota > Sordariomycetes > Hypocreales > Nectriaceae > Neonectria > Neonectria magnoliae. The sequence goes on along the minus strand of JAZAVK010000074.1, from coordinate 205,640 downwards.
TCCCTTGGCGATCGATACGGACGAATCAAGTGCATCTTCCTCGGTGCCTTGATCGGCGTCGTTGGTGCCGCGCTCCAGTGTTCTGCCATGAACGTCCAGTGGATGGTATGCGCTCGTCTTGTCAACGGCTGGGGCACTGGCATATTGAACGCCATCATCCCCGTTTGGGCTACGGAGACAGCCGAGCACAAGTCGCGTGGCCAATTCATTGCCATTGAATTCACGCTTAACATCTTTGGAGTGGTGATTGCCTACTGGCTCGAGTATGCGTGTTCATTCTATAAAGATAGCAACTCCTCTTTCGTCTGGCGCTTCCCCGTCGCTTTCCAGATCCCCATGCTTCTGATCCTTATGGCTGGAGTCTTCTTCTTCCCCGAGTCTCCCCGCTGGCTCGTCAAGGCCCGGAGAGTGGACGAGGCTCGCTATGTTCTAGCTCGGCTCCGTGGCGACACGGGACAAGAAAAGGTGAAGGCTGAGGTCGAATTCCAGGAGATTGTGGCCTCTTGCGAGATGGAACGCGCCTACTTCCGCCAACAGAGCTACTTCCACATGTTGTTTGGACTTGGCTCCGGGAAACTACACACTGGACGACGTGTTCAGCTCGTCGTGTGGCTCCAGATCATGCAGGAGTGGATAGGTATTGCCGGTGTCACCATATACGCCCCCACCATATTTGGAATCGCTGGCATGAGCCCGGAGAAACGACAGTGGATCGCAGGTCTGAACAACATCTTCTACATGTTCTCGACTCTTATTTGTGTCTTCACTCTCGACAAAATCGGCCGTCGCTGGACCTTGTACTGGGGCTCCGTTGGACAAGGCGTTGCCATGGCCTTAGCTGGTATCTTTTCCTACCTGGGCCAAGAGGCCACCATGGATGACAACTCCGGCAAGGCACTGGCTTACGGAAACGCCGCTGTGTCGATGGTGTTTCTTTTCACCTTTATCTTTGGCGCCACGTGGCTGACTGTCCCATGGTTGTATCCAGCTGAGATCTTCCCCTTGGAGGTCCGAGCCAAGGGAAACGCTTGGGGCGTTGTTGGCTGGTCTATTGGAAATGGCTGGCTTACTCTTCTTTGTCCAGTCATGTTCCAGCAGCTGGGCGAGAAGACGCTTTATATCTTTGCCGCCTGCAATGCCATCACCATTCCTATGGTGTGGGCGTTTTACCCGGAAACAAATCAGCGTACGTTGGAGGAGATTGACTTGCTATTCTCTGCAGATAGTATTTGGAACTGGGAAGCTGAAATTAACTTTGCTCGGCTTAAAGAGGAAGGTGCCAGAAATGAGACCGCGTTAGACTCGAAAGCTGATGTTCGAGAGGGTAATAAGGTGTAATGAGCTAACATCAGTGACAAAGACTGACAAAGCGGCCTTGAAGTCGCTGCTGGGGGTTTTCTGATAGTTTTAGTCGAGGAAAAAGGACTGATAACAGTGAAATATACAAGATAGTGACTTTTATAGAAAAATAAGGTATGTGATGGCCGACGGGGCACAGGAGGCTAGGTCGATGTTGGGACAGTTGACGAAAGAGGAACACCGAGATGTTGCCACATCCAATGGTTGGGAGTGTAGGCTAATGAGAAACGCTTGATTTCTACGTCTCTTAGTGGAAAATCCCGTAGTGATGAGCTTTGTGATAGTCCGCGCATCTTGCATACGTTCGACCGGGTTCGACTCATTATGGGTTCGGACGCGCTGCGTGCAACCATACGCAAGGCTAAGCCATGATGGCGAACAGTCCGCTTTGCGAAGCTAGCAGCACTAGACTGGCCTGGTCGAGACCTTGGGCGAAAATGGGTTCATCGGCCGTCCACTTAATCAGTCAAGGGCGCCAATACTAGTGGGAATCTTCTGTTTCCGGTTTGCCTAAGGCTTCTCATGGAATGTGGGGACACGACAGCTGCGACTCGTCTTCATTCCAATTAAGCGAGGATCTTGGCTAGTATGGTATAGTGAAGGCGTTTCTAAGTATAATGGCACATGAGTGGCTGGGCATACGGGGAATAGAGATGCCGCCTTAGCGAAAGCATCGTGGAATTCACTTTGAGTCCACGCGGAGGCCTACTGGATCGGGTTAGGCTCGACCGAATGCTCGGTCGACCCGTTAATGTTTACCTTGGAAGCCTCGATTCTGGCAAGGTCGAGTCTAGAACTTCGCGGCTTACAGACTTTTGATGGAACTAGAGGTGCCTAGAATACCGAGGAATGCTGGAACGGTCTGGTCAAAGTTATACATGTTTTGATCGCGATTAGAGAGAAACATGATAGATTACTACAAGGTATGGGGCTGCCGGTGATATTGTAACCACCATAATTCCTATATTATGATGCGACTTAAGGCTAGTAACGGGATGGACGAGAAGATGTCGACTATTATAGTCCTTGATACTGATTAGTTACAAAGACTTAGCGTGTAGTCCCCGATGAGGGCCCCAGAAACCATTTGTTTTAATCTGGATGTAATACCACCGAGGGGAACCTCCAATTCTCATGTTCACTTTGAAAGTCTGTGCCTTAGGGAAGGCCTCAGCCCTCTCAGGCGGGTTGAGACCATTCCCCGATGCGCCTCTCATCCCATTGATGTAGTTAATTTCCAGTCAGCAGCCGCATTCTACAATACACCCGGTTTCCTGATTGAAACCTCCCGCGAGACATTCGCTCATTGAAACACGATTCTCAGATGCATCAGGTCATAAGATGGCCTGCTAGAAGTCATCTCATCTAGGTGGTCTTAATTACAGAGCATGTCGACGCTATCGTGAGACGCTGTACCAACAGCCTGGTTCGCCCAACACGTGTGAAGACAAGCTGTGTCTGGGCTGTCGATCTCCCGGGGAACTGTTCTTGTCGGTCCCGAAAAGGCCTCTTGGCTTTCAGGGCATGGCCGCTGATTGAATGAATGGAGATGCCCAGCGAAGCGATCCTGCTGGACGGAATGCTCCTCGCCAAGCTGTCACGACAGCAGGAATGTGAGCTAACCAATTGCGACGAAAACGTGGGAAGTTCAGCCCACTTTTTGTTTGTGGGCATTTCCCAGAAATGCAAAGATCGATATTGTTGACGCTAGACTCGCTTCCCGGCGTAGTGTCGCCTCCCCATGGACCGTCCAGATTACAGCCGCAGAGGCACACACTATGGAATGGCACGACCGGTCTGGACCTTGCCTACTAAACTTCATGCAGAGGATAATAGACGAAGTGGATGAGACATGAATCAAGATCCGGTGATGCTGTATTTGTCAAGAAAACTATAGTCGTCGCTGGGACCGAAACTTTGTTTAGATGCTGGTAGATAAAGTCATCGTGCCGAACGGGAGACAGCTGTCTTCATTGTTCCAATCCTCAGTACACTGCTCTCTCAGTAGCGCATCAGGAACCACTATCAGCGACCCATCTTCAACATGGCTGTCAAACTACTCCTGCTCGGCTTGTTGCTTAGCGTGGGCCATGGCTTGCCTCTGAGTGATTCAGGCGCCTGGGAGCGCGACGATGTTCGCCTAAGGTCCCCGGGAGCTTATCTAGAAGCTCGCACTGGGTCTAGCCAGGACTACATCTCTCTCTTTCAGGCCGGAAAGCTCGCTGAGAGAGACGAGCCAGATCCTGACGCTCCTCCCCCAGCCGATGAGACAACGACAACTACCGAGGCGTCTACTGCTGCTGATGAGACGACAACAGTAGTAGTACCCGCTGAAGAAACGACTACAACACAGGAAGCGCCTTCTGTTGATGAGACAACTACTACGGTGGCTCCAGTCGAGCAAACGACAACAACAGAGGCAGCTGCTCCCGCTGAAGAAACAACTACTACGGTGGCTCCCGTTGAGGAAACAACAACAACAGAGGCAGCCGCTGCTGCTGATGAGACGACAACAGCGGCAGTTCCCGTTGACGAAACGACGACAACTGAGGCAGCTGCTCCTACCGATGAGACAACAACGGCGGTAGTACCCGCTGAAGAAACGACAACGACCGCGGCCGCCCCTGCTACTGAGGAGACAACTACCGAGGCAGCCCCTCCTATTGATGAGACAACTACTGCGGTTGCTCCCGTTGAGGAAACGACAACAACAGAGTCAGCTGCTCCTGCTGATGAGACAACGACGACAACGGCGGTAGCCCCCATTGATGAGACGACTACTGAGGCACCTATTCCCGTTGAAGAGACAACGACGACAGAGGCAGCTGCTCCCGCTGCAGAGACAACTACCGAAGCGGCTCCTCCTGCGGATGAGACAACAACAACAGCCGCGGCACCCGCTGATGAGACAACCACAGAGGTGGCTCCTGTTATCGAAGAGACAACCACTGTGGCCTCTCCCGCCGAAGAAACAACGACGACAACGGTGGTAGCTCCCGTTGACGAGACGACCACTGAGGCGGTTCCACCTGTTGAGGAGACAACAACAACAACAACAGCAGCCGCGGCACCCGCTGATGAGACAACCACTGCGGTCCCTCCTGTCGACGAAACAACGACGACAGAGGCAGCTGCCCCCGCTGAAGAGACAACTGCAACAACCACAGTCGTAGCACCCACCGAGGAGACAACTACTGAGGCAGCTCCTCCTGTCGACGAAACAACCACAACAACAACAGCCGCAGCACCCGCTGATGAGACTACTACTGAGGCCGTCCTACCTGTTGAGGAGACAACTACTGAGACACCTGTTGTAATTGAAGAGACTACAACAACAGCCGAAGCTCCTGCTGATCAGACAACTACTGAAACAGTCCCACCCGTCGAAGATACAACCACAACAGAGGTAGCTACTCCCGCCGAGGAGACTACTACCGAGGCGGTCTTACCTGTTGAGGAGACAACAACCACAACCGCAGCTCCTGCTGATGAGACAACCACTGAGGCGGCTCCTCCTGTCGAAGAAACAACCACAACAGAGGCAGCCCCTCCCACTGAAGAGACAACAACAACCGCAGGACCCGCTGATGAGACTACTACTGAGGCCGTCTTACCTGTTGAGGAGACAACTACTGAGGCACCTGCTGTAGCTGAAGAGATAACGACAACGACAGAGGTAGCTGCACCCGCCGAAGAGACAACCACTGAGACGGCTCCTCCTGTTGATGAATCCACAACGAATGCGGCTCCTCCCGCTGGTGAGACCACGACAACCACAGAGGATGCTTCTGCGACCGAAGAGACAACTACTGAGGTGGCTCAACCAGCTGTGGTGACAACCACCACAGAGGCTGCTCCTCCAACCGAAGAGACAACTACAGAGGCTCCTATTTCAGAAGAAACAACAGCCGTGGCTCCCGCAGATGAGACAACTACTGAAGCTGATACTCCGACTGAAGAGACAACCACTACAGAAGCTGCTGCTCCCGCTGACGAGACAACCACCACCACAGAGGCTGCTCCTCCCACGGAAGAGACAACCACTACAGAGGGTGCTCCTCCCGCCGATGAGACTACCACCACAGAGGTGGCTCCTCCTACGGAAGAGACAACCACCACAGAGGCTGCTCCCCCTACTGAAGAGACAACTACTACAGAGGTGGCTCCTCCCGCCGATGAGTCAACTACTGGGACAGTCCCCCCAGCCGAGGAAACAACAACAGAAGTCGATGTTCCAGGCGAAGAAACAACCACAGAGGCGCCCGTAGAGACAACTACTGAGGCAGTTCCCCCAACTGATGAGTCGACCACAGAGACACCTGCAGATTCAACAACGGAAACAATCACTCCTGCTGAAGAGTCAACCACAGAGACACCTGCGGAGACAACAACAGAGGCTATTATTCCTACCGAAGACTCCACGACTGAAGCTGAGTCAACGACAGAGGCACCCGTGGATGCAACAACAGAGGCTGCTCTCACTACTGAAGACTCAACGACAGAGGCTGAGTCAACTACTGCAACTACTGAAGCCGAATCGACAACGGAAGCCGAGTCGACGACACAAATTGATTCAACCACAGAGGCCGCTACTTCTACCACAGAGTCAACCACAGAGGCAGAGTCAACTACAGAGGCCGAAATTTTCACCGAAGAGTCAACTACTGAAGCCGGTTCTTCGACTACACAGGCAAGCTCAGAGGAAACTTCTACCACGGAGCTAGACCCTGAGTCGACTACTGAGTCTATCAATGAGTCTACTACCACCCCTAAAGTGACTACGGAGAGCACCGATGAGGGCACGCCTGGAAGTACGACTGAGAGTACCGTCGAGTCCACATCTGAGACTATCACAACTGAGTCGACTACGGAGAGCACGACTGAGACCACGATTGAGGACACAACTGAGCCACCTGCCTCGACAACTGAGTCCCCCACTGAGTCTACCACAGCAGCTGTGTCGACTACGGAGGAGATAACTGAAAACACTAATGAGACCTCTACAGAAATCTTCGACCAATCCAGCACTGAGACTCCCGACTCTTCCACCACGGAGACTTCTGATGCTGAAACGTCCTCGACAGAGTCTCCCCAGGACACGACTACAGAGGTCTTAGACACAGAAACTTCCTCGACAGTGACCTCGGAGGATTCTAGTACGGAGACGGAAACTCCCGAAGCTTCTACCACAGAGACTGAGGCCTCTGAAGACTCTAGCACAACAGAGACTGTCGAAGTTTCTGCTACAGAAACTGAGAGTCCCGAGGACTCTACCACAGACTCTCCCGAGGCTTCTGCTACAGAGACTGAGAATCCTGAGGACTCTACCACAGACTCTCCCGAGGCTTCTGCTACAGAGACTGAGAATCCTGAGGCTTCTACTACAGAGACCGAGACTACCGGAGATTCCACTACAGACTCTGCCGAGACTTCCACTACGGACTCGGAGACTCCCGAGGACTCTACTACAGAGGGTCCTGAAGCGTCTACTACAGAGGACCCCGACGCGTCTACTACAGAGGGTCCTGATGCTTCCACTACGGAGACTGAAGATCCCGAGGCTTCTACCACAGACGATGCTGAGGCTTCTGCTACAAAGACTGAAGACCCTGAGGAGACTGCCACTAAGACTGACGACTCCGAGGCTTCTGCCACAGAGACTGAGGATCCTGAGACTGCCACGGAGACTGAAGACCCTGAAATTTCTACTACAGAGACTTCTGACGTTCCTGCTACAACGACGACCAAGTCAATCGCTACATCCACTACCAGCTCGTTGACGACTGCATCCACCACGATTACATCGACTACGTCCACCACGAAGTCAATTGGTACCTCGACTGCGACCACATCGACCTCGAAGTCGACTACAAGCACATCAACTTCGAAGTCGACCACGAGCTCGTCGACCTCCAAATCGGCCACTAGCACAAAGGCGACATCTACCACAAAGCCCGCCACTACAACCTCTATGTCTGTGACCAAGAACTCAAGCTTCACAACCACAACTAGGGCATCCACGACTACTACAGCATCGACATCTAGCAAGGCCACGTCTTCGACAAAGACTACTACATCGACAGCTTCTTCCAAGGCTACCACTACTAGCAAGTCTACCTCGACAACTAAGTCCACTTCAGTAACTGCCAAGACCACGAGCACATCGACGACTAAGAAAGCCACAACGACAACCAGCAGCAAGACGACTTCGACCGCCACGACGCTGAAAACCTCCGTGAAGCCAACGACTACCACTGGCAAGATTACTACTACAAGCAAAGCGACCACAACGGCTAAGACGACCACGACAGCCAAGACGACCACGACAGCCAAGACAACATCGACTGCTAAGACAACATCGACTGCCAAGGCAACCTCGACAGCCAAAGCGACTACCACGTCTAAGGCCACTACGACCGCCAAGACCACCACTGCCAAGACTACTTCCACTGCCAAAGCAACCACCACTGCTAAGGCTACTTCCACTGCCAAAGTAACCACCACTGCTAAGGCTACTTCCACTGCCAAAGTAACCACCACTGCCAAGGCTACTTCCACTGCCAAAGCAACCACCAGTGCCAAGGCTACAACCACCGCCAAAGTAACCACCACTGCCAAGGCTACGACCACCGCTAAAGCAACTACTACCGCCAAGACTACCACGACTAAGGCTATTACTACCGCCAAAGCTACTACCACTACCAAAGCAACGACCACGGCCAAGGCAACCACTACAGCTAAGGCAACCACTACAGCTAAGGCAACTACCACAGCCAGGGCAACCACTACTAGCAAGAAGTGAACTGCCACTCCTAAGGTCGCTCGCGCCACTCTCATTTGATAGTTCCCCTATTAGTCTTTCTCTAGTTTAGAACCCAGCATCCGCAAGCCGCTTCTCGGCAAGCTACTATAAATTAATACAATATCTGATTTTTAACGATTCTTGATCTCTTGAGTGAACTGTTGGCGGTCTCTTAACCCTTCTTGCGAAGTTGAAGCAGGCAGCCTCAGAGCAAGTTTAGAATTGTCAGTAGTAGTTGCTATAGACTACATTGTCACTACACTTGTGCAATAGTATATAATACAGCCTGAGTGGTAGGATAATTTAGGTCGATCCCTTCTTCTCTTCGGAGATGATTAAAGTATCCCCCTTGCATTCCGCACTGTTGACCATGTCGATATCTCCACGACGTGCAGCAGAGAGCCTTGGGAAATCGACTTTCTTGCCTTTAATCAATACGTCAATCTCTTCAAGGCTCTTCCCACGAGTCTTGATCCAGAAGATAACGACGCAGATGAGCTCAAGCACGTCCCGGCTTCCAAAACCATGTGCGTCTTCCACCCGATCCCGCCAAGGCAAAGGGAAATATGTAAATGGTAAAAAGTAAAAACGTTGAAGAGAATTAGTATCCAATCAATGTCCTGGCTGTTTACTGTGCAGCTTGTCCCATAAGAGCCATTGAAAGCGTATAGAAGGTCATTCCGCTGGTGCGAAATGAAGGGTTGAGAACCTCAGGGAGATACATGACCGACAGGGACATCCAGCCGAAGGAATACGACCCTTGGGATAAGATTATCGCCGCCGTTGAATAGCTACCGGAGAGACTCTCGCCACCAGTACAAACTGCTAGTACTAACAGGGCATGCAACACGTTGGAAAGGAATGAACTTACACTTTGTAAGAAGATAAAAGAATGAGAGTGCGATGTTGACCTCAACATGCTGATCCGCATCCGTGATTCCCGCCTGAGCTAATAGTGTTGTGGTAATATGTATCGATCAGTGGCAGTTAGCAATGCCAAAAGCATGATCTGAACCAAGATCCGAGACAGGATTATCGTACGAATTGACGGGATTTCCCCACAAACTACCAATGACAGCAACAGCAGAGCGAGAGGTATTTGTTTCTCTGACAAGACCTTTCAGCGTTTTCACTCAGGTCACCTTCTTTCCCGCTTCCTTCTCGGGCTTGAGCATGGTGATGATCTACATGACAGCTTGAAATCCACGAGCTTCTGTCTTTGGCTACGCTAGGAGGTACTCGCGTGTGTGGGATTGGCGACAAAGCTGGGAGTTTCAAGGTTAGGAGAGATTTTGAAGTCGTCTTGTTCAGCCCCACCGCTAGTCTCACGTCTGGGGCAGGTGGTATACAGTTGAAGGAACATGAGGAGGCTATTAGCATGTTCCAGGAGATTTCATTTTGCACTAATGACCGGCGTATCGCTACTGTGTTTGTAAAAGGACAAGTGCGCGCGGCAAAGGAGGAGTTTTAGCGCTGGTAAGCAATTGTGAGACAGCCTAGAGGATGCTTTATGCACACCTAGTCCTCAATGAGCAGCTCGGTTTCTCGAAGATGTCAGGACAGCTTTTTGAAAAAGGTAGGAGGAGGGATACCACTCGATCAAGATCAAACGTTCCCAAGCTAAGTATATTCAGATGAGAGCTGAGTCAGGCCCAGTGGGAGTAGTCTTGTCTGCTGGACCCTTCAACTGAAGTATCTTAACCGAGCCCTGGTATGAATGACTCGGAAAGCAGTAGCATCGTATCTACGAAATGACGCGACTTCAGACATACTGAGTAGAGTACGCTTCGCGCGTGGTGTTGTCGTGGCGTAGGATGCCCTAAAATCCAGCCCGGTAGGAAACAATGATGCATCTGTCCATGTAGTCAGACGAGTATTGACCAGCAACTACATGAACAAAGAGCCTATTTTAATTAACTATAACCATAATATATCAGTATAAAACCCTAAACTAGACATAATCCGCATGCTAATCCTATCCCTAACTCCACCACTAAGCAACTCCAACTGATCCTAATCAGTATATACCTCTGAGCATTACTCTAGCTTCCTAAATAGCTCTAGGTGAAAATGGAGTTATAGGAGGTACAATAATCCCCATAGAAGAAAAAAAAGGCCATGCTAATATACTTGTTAGCGCCCCAAGCAATGCTCGGTCACACTTTTTGCTCGTATGGACGCATGCAAACTTCGTGACAACAGTAAGGGTCAACTTTAGGAAGGCCGACAATAAGATTTACTGATCGAAGATTCTTTGCTATGTAAATGCTGCTTAACTCTTGTTTACTCTACACCTAAACCGCTCCTCGATTGATCGCTGTTTGCAACAGCTGGCCGCCTCACAACTCTTGTGCAAGCTTGCTGCGAGCCCTGAGCTTGTGCCCATACTTGAACATGACAAAAGGAATCAGACTCAACCCGGTACCGAACAAAGCCAGAATTAGTCCAGCATACTGGCTGCCCACATTGTGAAAGAAGGCATTCGCAAATAGCGGCGTGACAGCGCCCAGCGTATTCCTCATCAATCCTTGGCCCGCAATAGCCGAGGACGCACTCTCGCCATAACAGTCAGCCGTGTAGCTGTAGGTACTTTCAAAAACAAAGTAGATGCCGAAAGCGATGGGAGCAAGGCCAATGACCGGACCGACCCAGGAAACGAACGCGTACTGGGTGAAGCTGTAGATGAACAGACCGATGGGCAGGAAGACGGCGCCATACATGGCACCGTAAAGACGGGCTTCCGGAGTAACCTTGACGTTTGGGTCCGCGACGAGGCGATCGAACTTGCGCATCTGGAGATGATGGGCCATCCATCCGAGCGTAGTGCCCACACATAGAGAGATGTACGGAAGGCCGCTTACACCCTCGGACCACCCGTGGTTCTCAGTGAAGGTGATAGGGATGACGGAGAGGAAGAGAAAGACGACAGCCCAGCAGAAGGCAATCCACAGACCAAAGGCAAAGACCACCGGCTCAGTCACCAGCATGTGAATAGCCTTGACCGAGCTGGCCTTCAGCATCGACTCGAGGCTCGGCGTCAGGATATCACCAGCCGACACGTATCTCTCGTCACCAGTAGCCTTTCGCAGAGCCTTGGCTCGCTTGTGGAGAGCGACACCACCGCGCGTTTCGGGGAAGAAGAAGATGATGAGGAGCAGCAGGGGCACGTTGGCGAGGCCCTGGATGCCCTCGATCCAGCGCCATCCGAGCGCCTGGTCAATGAAGCCGGCGTAGATGGGAGCAGCAACTGTACCGAAGATGGCGACGAAGCTGAACATAGCCATGGGTCGACCGCGTAGGTGAGGCTCGTACATGTCGTCGAAGGTGCCGCCGACGAGGATGGTGCCTACGCAGCCGAAGAGTCCGAGAAGAAGCCGAAGCCCGATAATTGTTTCGATGTTCTGAGCGAGTGCCAGGCCGATAAACAGCAACGAGAAGCAGAAGAAGGAACTTGCGTAGACGACCTTGCGGCCGACGAGCTCACAGAAGGGGGCCAAGACCATGGGCGCTACAGCACAGCTGATGTTGAAGGTGAAGAGACCTAGTTGGCCTTGGATGTTGGATGCGTCGAGGTCCTTGACCATGCTGCTGATGCCAGAGCTATACGCCGTTGTTGCGAGGCCGATGAAGAGGGTCATGAGGTTCAATATCGTCGAGATGAGTCGCTTGTACCATGGGTTCCAGTTGAAAGGATTCTCCTTGTCGCCTGTAGCGAAGCCGAGAACAATGTATTCCTTGCCGCCCTCGTGCACTGTCTCTGTGAGAGTCAGGGGCATATCGATATCGACCGTCGTGATGGGACCGCAGTCAGAGTCGACTTCTTCATTGCCGCCGTCGACATGTTTCCCGCCCACGATACGCCCAGCACTAGGCTGGACTTTCTCGCTCTCGTTCCTATCAACATCGACGTCCGTGACCTCGGGGTCGGAGTGTTGCTTGCTCCACGAACTGTTAGGTCTCGAGGGGGCCGCGGAGGGGACAACCGTTGAGTTCTTCCGAGAAGGACCGCCAACCCAGGAGTTTGCCCGCGAGCCAGCAAAGAAACTCGTGGGTCGAGACGCGAAGGGCGAGCCTGGTGCGCCCAGAGGCGATGTTGGCCTCGAAGACGGTGCTGAGAACGATGGGAGATAGTTCGACATGGTGGTTGTGTGGGTTACAGGAGATAGACGGGAGCAGGTCGGGTGAGAAATTTGTACTTATTAGCTACGAGTTTTTCAACTCCCATTCTCCTATCATAGCACGTTCTTTGTTGTTCAACATGTTTGGCTGTCGCGGTGGAGCTGAGCTGTGCGGTCCACTATACCACCATGAAGCCGCCGAGGTCTGTGGGTTGAAGTTCGCCTTGCCTCAGAGGCTGCGCAACGCAAGATGTATCGTCTCCAGAATTGCATCCGCGCTTCATCTATCCTGGTGTATGGACTGCGCTCAAGTATGATTTAACATGCTATTCTTCTTTTCTATTCAACGTCAAGCCGAAGAGGCCAGTACCAAAACCATCGCCGACTTCTCGGTGAGGCCAGTCTCGGTGAACGGTGGCATCTCGGTCCATGAGGCTCAACTAAACCGGGTCCCCTAGTTCGGCGGGAGCGACAGTGCGGGTCCCGGACCGACAGATGAGATCCAGTATGACGTCGTCGGGCGATAAAAGTCATTTAGCGTCCATGATGGACCTGGTGGAAATTTTCGAATATCACGTCTTGAGTAATGTTCCTGGATACGTCATGGTTCAACACGTGGCATTGTTTCCAACCGGAAGCGTCGGGGCTTGGCAGAGATGAGTTTCTCGGGGCAGAGATGAAAGGCACTAACCTGATTAATTAGAGATAGGAGCATTGGATGTGTGTTTGTCTCTTGAGTAGGTTTGTAGAGTTCGTGGAGAATGATATCCTCTGCAGTTGCCACAGCCTGTAGTCAAGTGAGCAGGCCGTTGTTTCTATTATGGCTTTGAATACTCTTGGTAGCTAATGACTCAGTACGGAGTACTTAGCGCATATTGCGCATGCATAAAAGTTATCCGTCAAATTTTTACTAACTTAGTCTTCCTTTATCCAAATTGTACCTTTCGTTGCTTACGTATCACCCTTGCGTTCCGCTCATTAACACACCAACGCTTCAAATGGCCGGAGAAGCAGTTCTTCTTGTGCAAGATCGACATCGGAATAATTCGACAGCAAGACCTTCAACGACCGCAGATCCGTGGATGAAGGCACCACCCAGAGAACTTCCGTCTCTCGGAAATTTCACACGACGACTGCTTTACGACCACCATTCGACCTAGAGTACGCAAAGACGTCGTTATTGTCACCAATAAGCGAGAAATCCCCGTAGATGAAAATGTCGCGAAATTCCTTTCTGAGTGCCCGGGCCGAACGCCAATGCTCAAAGACGCTTCCCGGGACTGCGACTTGGATTGCTGCGTTGTATGTCGTGTAGTCGTTCACCCTAATCCACGAATCCACGGCTGGCCGGTTAAGAAGCAGGCGTTTTGGCTAGAATCCCATTATGGACGTGTCAGCTACTCTACTTCACTAGGTGCGTGCTTCTGACCTAAACTGGAGTCTGTGCATGGTTACGGGATTTGAGATGAATTTCTCTCCGAGCAGTTTGTAGAAACGCTGCATCTGAGGAAGTTCGCTTCAACCTAAGGCGCAATGAATCAGTCGCCCGCTATTAATTTCACGAAGCAGACTCACTCCTCCCAGTAGTTAAGAGTCTTAAGATCTCTACACTTAGTGATATCCTAGCTTTCTGGTATGTTCTCCATGCCCAGCTCCTGGAAGCAGAGAAAGATGGCAAACATCTTGGCTGAAAGAGTTTGATGTTCAGACTTGTTAGAACCCTACCGCAAAATCAACCGGGACTAGTCGTGGCTCTGTAGATATAGAGCGTTCGTTCCGTTATTCGTACATAAACGTCTGCCATTTGTTAACGATGGCCTTAAGGTCTGACGTGGCCCATTTTCGCGGTGAGAACTTCCCTTCGTTTCCGTGATTCATGCCCATGCTGTGCGATCATGAGCTACTCTGGGAAGACATTGGGGCTAGGATGCAGGCTTACATGTCAAAATGGAAAATCATGTTGAGCTCACCGCGGTTTCTGCCGACACTCTTCAGGATTTCAATCGGGTCATCAACAGCTAGCATCTCGCTAACCGAGAAAGTATTATACTCCTTCAGAATCTTGCCAATGTCTTGGAAGTATTCATGGAGTCACGGGCCACAAGCATAATGCTCAGCGCCGTGCTGATGTTCAGCGGCAGGGTTCGATATCTGTGCGTCTGGCAGGCCGTCTGACTTGCTGATGAAGTTGATGACGTCCATTCTTTACAGTCAGCGACACGACTGCGAGAATCAAGATTATGGACATACCAGAATCCATCGACGCCCTTGTCCAGCCAAAAACGGATGATATCGTGGACAGCTACCGCACGGGAGGGTGCTCCTTGGCAAACAATGGACGTAGTACTCGTCGGAAGTCGAGTCGTATTACCAGGTACTTCATAGATCAATCACTATGTCAGCAGTTTGTCAAGGACGGAGACATGTGTTGATGTTATTTGACTACCTCCGAAGTATGAGGCCCAGTTGTTGGGAGGTAACCTAGCACCATCCGGGTCGTATCTGGGCTTTCTCCAGACGTACCAATCGCGATACGGATTGTCTCGAGACGCTTGCGAGCGTTGGAACCACTCATGTTATGTCATATACGTTAATATCTGCGGCAGGCAATACAAAAGGCCTCAAATTGCCTGATCGGATGTGTGATTAACAACGAGGTCCATGAGGAACTTAAGGCGTCTCTCGTAAAGCCCGTCAATCAGCCGCTGGATGTCAGCCAGCGTTCCATACTGCGGGTCAATGTCGCAATAATCCGCCACGTCGTAGCTCATGTCAATTCTGGGTGACTATAAATTGTACAGAGCCAGACGACATCAACGCCGAGCTGCTTGAAGTAGTCCAGCTTCTCGATTACCCCGGCTATGCCCCCGACGCCGTCGCCGTTGGAGCCTTCGAAGGATGAGGGGTAAATCTGATAGATGGAGGCTTCTTTCCACCAAGCCTCGGCGGGACTCGCCAGTTTTGCGATAGACATTTTGAAGCTATTGGAGGTGTTTCAGTGGCCCGAACTTTGGAGCAATGTCGGAGGATGTCTTTATGGCAAAGGTTCCCTTAAACAGAACTGTAGAGAGAAGCTTATGGGACATAACATCGCCACCTCATGGAGCGGTTGATGGGCATTACTACATGTGCTGCACGTAAGCCCAATCTTCTACTCCCGAACATCTCCCCGAAAGGTTTCCCGAGAATGCGCCCACTAATCATTCCGCAATATGTTGGTGATGCCAAAGCAATACCACCACATGATACGACAAGAGACAATTTGGAGCGAGAACACCCACGATACCCTAACAATCAGAGTTAGTGCCACTTCTAGACTGACTCTACAACGGCTTTTTCCTAAATACTAACAGAATATGGAGGATGTGATGAGTTGACATATACCACTCTTACAGCAGTGAAGAGAACATCAGGCAAGAACCGTATCAACAGTCCGAGTTTCTGCAGCATCGAGTGCGCCGTGTCTTGTCTTGATTGCAGGTCTACTGGTTGCCCTAGATATCATCTATTACTAATGCCATAGCGCAACATGGGCACCTGAAGGTTGTAATACACGGAAATACGGCCTGGAAACAGCATCCGTTCTAGGTTGCAACGATTACCACCTGTCACCCGATAAAATGTCACGTGTTGGACTGACAAGCTCGGGAAATGAGGGGAATTTTGAGACAGAACTAACATCATCCCAGTTTGATATCGGCATGACATTCCTCACAACTATGGACGCCAATTACCTCCCTATTCATGAGCAAATCTTGCGCTTCCGAGCAGCCATCGAGAAGAACAAGACGTTGCTAACCGTCTTACAACGCGCTGCAACTATGAACCTTCCGGGATGGTACATCGCCTCTGGAGCCGTCTCCCAAACCGTCTGGAACGTCGTCACGCATCGAGATCCTGAACAGGGCATCAACGACTACGATTTGGTATACTTTGATGGGTCAGATCTGTCCTGGGAAGCCGAAGACGTTGTCATCCAAGCCGGGCGCGACATCTTCGCGGATATCCCGGTCGAGGTTGAGATTCGCAACCAGGCACGCGTGCATCTATGGTACGAGAAGAAATTTGGGAACCCATGCCGACAATATGAATCCTCCGAGGCTGCGATTAGTGCATGGGGCATGAACTCGGCTCTTATCGGCATTCGGCTCATGGATGATGGCCAGTGGAATATTTTTGCGCTGTGGGGGTTCTCGGATATCTTCAGCCTCACTGTTCGACCCAACGAGCGGAATATGACGAAGGAGATATACGACAAGAAAGTGGAGCGTTGGAGAAAATTTTGGCCAGAGTTGACGGTGTCTCCTTGGAGATAAATACTGGACATTTAAGCATGTGCATTCTTGGACGTGTCTTGAAGAACACCATTCTTGCTTGATTAAAGTTAAATAACAACCTGACTTTTATAATAGCCTTGCCTAGTCTTGTTGATCCATAGACACAGTGGAGGAAATTCAAGAAGCAATAAAGCCGCTAATCGTTTCTCAGAGATCCATGCCACCGAGACCTCGATGCTCTCGGACAAGCGCAAAGCTGGACCCGTAGAAGTTGAACGTGATGTGCTGAAGGTCAAGCCAGGCGTCGGAAATTAAGGGAATCTCGTAACTTGACGCAGAGTGTGTGAACGCTTTGCGCACAAACAGAGGAAGAGTGGTTGAATTTAAAATACCGTTTGCCTGCTGACTTTAGACCATACTATGGCCATCCACACTGACCTGCACGTGAGACACTTTGATGCGACCAAGTGTTGAAACTGCTAAACTTGCTGACCCTTTCTTGCCTATTCTCTCTATGTTCTCCGACACACAGAAACTCTAACGGGGTAATCAAGGCCAATTCGCCTCTGGGTGGTTGCTGGTGCTCTCTCTCAGCTTCTTCCTCTGCTCTCTCGCCTCCCAGTACGTTTCCAACCATTTATCCGAGTGCCCCTTCAACGGCTCAAGTTTATCATCCACGACACTGGAATTGGCCCAAGCAAACAGATCCTTGACATAATCAGGTTCAGCCCCGTCCTCGGCCAAGCTGTGGAAGCTGCGTCCGCGTCCTACCGTCGCGACGCGTTTCTCGTACTCTTCCCTCATCGAGTCTCTACTAGGAAGCCTGGTCTTTCCCGAGAATACCCAAGCCAATGCTTGGGCTTGGAAATCGAACAGTGAAAATGTTGCTGAGTAATAAGGCACCCCGATGAATGCCAAGGAGGGGTCTTCGATGTAGAAGATGTCCTTGTGCAGATGATGCACCATATTCCCTTCTGAGGTAACCAGGATATCAGGCGTTACTGCATCAATCGCAGTGTTGTCTGCATGATACTGAGGTAGGAAAGGATACGAGGTCAAGTATCCTGTCGCCAAGACGACATAATCAATGTCCTTGAGAACTTGACCGTCTTTCAAGACAACTTGGCCTCGGATTGGAGCTTTGGGGTCAAGCTGTGTACTAGCCGAAGTCTCCGGATCAAGTTCAAATCTTTCAATACCCCCAACATGCTCAGTTGACGGTGGTAACATGGACGGCGGCAGGTCAAACTCGCCACCTCTGGTGCTCTGAATCACCCTCTTCGCGATTCCAGTTGACTCGCGGCACACATCCATTGCCGAGGCACCACCACCGATGACGAGGACGGTTTTGTCTCGATAGGTCTCGGGATGGCGGTACTCCTTGGTATGGATGATGCGATCGCCGAATTTTGCTTTCCACGCAGCGAGACCAGGAGTGTCGGGTACCCGAGGCAAGTTGTAGTGTCCAGACGCGACCACAAGAGCGTCAAACTGCCAGGTTCGCTCCAAGAAGCGAGGGTTGCCGTCTCCCTTCAGCAGCGATACCGTAGTAAGATCCCACTTGCTGCCGTCGTCCGACTTTCTCGCATCCTCAACACGGGTGTGGAAGACTGTCACGTCGTCCACGCCATGCTCAGCGCTGAGGCCCTGAAGGTAACTCTCAATCTGAGCATGCCCGGTAATGTCCTCCGTGCCTTCCGGCCAAGGACCAAGGCTGCTGTACAACAAGCTTGTTGGTACGTTGTTCCTCAGTCCAGCGTAGGCTGGCCCGGGAGGCGAAAATGCAATTCGAAGGGCGTCTTCGTCGTCGGCGTTGGGTGAATGGATACCGTTTCCATTTTGCGAGGTTGAAGTCGACTTGGCAGGAGAAAACTGCCCCAGTTTAGATACATAGTCGCCGACGGATGGTGAGACGCTCGGGTAGCTGGGACTGTTGGGTACTTTGGAGTCGTAGTGCCACACTCCAGACGAAAGCCCAGACCGTTCAAAGACAGTGACGTTGATTCCGCTCTTCAGCAAATATGCCGCTGTGGTGATGCCGCTTACTCCAGCGCCAATGACGGCCACCTTGGTGTCACGGCCGAACTGTTTCGGCTCAAGCACAGGCACAGTGCCATTAGTCTGAGAAGGACTCATTGGGAGGGATATCAATCGACCGTTTGAGAGCTCAAACAACTAAGTGATACTGATGCAGTATTGTACATCTGTCGCGAGGGACAGTGACAGATATAACAACGAAAAGCCAGCAACCGCAGATGTTGTAATCTAACACCATATCTTACGACTCTCAGCTCCTCCCGCTCGGCTCCGAGTGCGTTGTTTCTGGCTGTCACATAACGGACTCGTCCGATTTGTAAAGTGTGCACGCCTGCGCCGGCGGGACACTGGCGCCAGAGGGACCTGAGCACGTCATCGCGCGGAATATGTCACCAGCCTCTCGACCCATAAATGCGCCCGCAGATGCAGACTGACGCCTTAGATATCTTGGATGATGTGCAGAATAATTCGTAGACTGTTTTTCTGCGATAACGTTAATGGAGACCGGTTGGTTCCCTATGTGGTAGTTGGCGATATGCTAGATTTCGCACTTCATCAACTCAACGAGTATTAACCCGCCTGAGCCATTCCTCAATTGTTCGCAGACGTTCTTTTTACTGCAGTGTTTACGAAAACTACTCTGCTCGTTAATTCTGCACATTGTTTCGATCGCATGATGAGTTGCCGTAGTATCTGAC
The DNA here is from genome assembly GCA_037954305.1 of Neonectria magnoliae. Taxonomy (NCBI): domain Eukaryota; kingdom Fungi; phylum Ascomycota; class Sordariomycetes; order Hypocreales; family Nectriaceae; genus Neonectria; species Neonectria magnoliae. Next base: position 186,349 of record JAZAVK010000074.1, on the reverse strand, counting down.
GCTCATATCGCCAGGCTTTAGTTCCTACTATTGTGAAGCTTTTTGTCTCCGATGATGCATGTCTGAATTATAGTACATGCGATGTGAATCCCGTTCCTCCTTTGTCGTAGTTCATAGTTATTTATAAGTTTTTTCCTAGCCTTAGTCAATATCATCCAGATAGAACGATAGCTAATTCATCGTTATAATTGTCACATCACAGTGAGGTAGTTTTCCGTGGATGCACTCAAACAAAATTCTTCGTCAATTTATCTACGCTTAGGCCGTCTTGTCAGCTCAATGCTGAACCACAAAGGGTATATCACGTCTAATCTAGCTTTCCCCAACCGCAGAGATCGCTCTCTTAGACTGCAATTCCTTCCTGTGCAAATACCGAATAGCAAACACCGTAGCAGCCATACCAATCGCAAATGCCACCATGGTAGGATATCCCTTCGGATACTGTGGTGCCTCAACGGTCTGCCAGATGACCAGAGGCAGCCAAGCCTGGAACACATAGGCCATCTCGTTCATAGAAGCGACAACAAGAGCACGCTCTTCGTTGTCGTCTTTGCAAATCTCATGCGCCCACGCAAAGGTCAAGCCACTGATACCTCCACCTAATCCGACGAGGATAAAACAGGCCCATTTCCATCCATCGGGGATATTCCAAGCAGTGAGACTGGCGTACAGAACGGTAAGACAAGTGCCTGAGAACACAATCGGTTGCCACCGTCCGCCCTTGAAAATCGTATCTGAAGACCAAGCATAAATGAGCGTAGTGACAACCGTGACCGCCAATGTAATAGTCGGGTATGTGTTGACGTGAGAAATGTCGTACCCCTTGCCCTTTAGCCACAGCTGGAACCCCGGCTGGCCCAAGAGTCCGCAACCGTTGTTGAAGAGAATGTATAGAAGAGTAAGCAGATAAATGTGCCAGCTGGACAAGATTCTCCTGATCTTTGCAAAGGTATAAGGGGCACGGTTTGCTCGGCCTTCAAGTTCCATGCGTTTCTGGGCTAGTGCAATGTCGTCTTTGGACAGGTACCAGGCCTGAGTGATCTCAGGGAGATCTGGGAAGAAGAAAAAGCCGGCCATAGCAATAGGCAGTGAAATAACCGTGTCGATGATGAAGAGCCACTGCCAGCCCTTGAAACCGTGAGTCCCGTCAAGGTGGTAGACAGAAGCCATCAGATATCCCGAAAACATGCCACCGATCGATCCGCTGGCGTGGAAGATACATGATCGCTTGGCGAGTTCGTCTTTTCGATACCATGAGCCGATGATGTACTGCATTCCGGGGTAAAATGTGCTCTCGGCAAGGCCGATGAAGAACCGAAGAGCATAGATTTGTCGGACGTTGGTACACTTCGCCATTATGATGGTGAGGACGGACCAGGTTACTTCACAAGCCGGGATCCAGATTGAAGGACGGACCCTGGTCAAAAGCAGGTTGCTGATATTTCCCTCAGTCTTGAAGTCGTAAGTGGAGGGATCGAGTGCTGCCCAAGATCCCAAGCCAACTTGACTCACCTCGGGATTTCTCCAAGAACGTAACCAATCGTCCACAGAGTTTGCATGTAGTTGAGCTCGTTTCCTTCCATATTTAAGTCCTCCTTCATCCCCGAAACATAGGCATTGTTGATGTTGATCTGATTTAGATTCTTGATAAAGTATCCCAGACAAGCAAAGGTGAGGATGACGGAATCTAGCTTGAAGAGAAACCGCCGTTCCTTTTTGGACTTGTCGAGCGTGTCCCAAACGTATGATCTCCACGTCTTTTGCGGTACCTCTTCATCGTAGCTGATGTCTATCTCGTTGCCGCTTGCGATGACTGCCTCGCTGACGGACTTGGAGGAGGCGTTATCGCGCACCTGACTTTTGTCCTCGGAGCTAGACATGGTGATGGTCGCGTCCTAATCCAGAACAAGCAGGGCCAAGTAATAAGTCGTCGTAAATTGAAATATCGGCGATGCTTCAATATTCCTCGAAAGCAACTTTGTTTCAACGACATCTCGAAGCTTATAAGGATATCTGTAGATCTTGATTTTGCGGACGGCAGTATACGGACGGCTCGTCTTCACGTTGCGGGATGGCGTGACGATGGGGTATATCTATCCCACCCGGGGAAGCCAGCGCGGATTCAAGATGGTATCCGCTTAGATACCGAGATTTCCAGATTAAGAACATGCTACTAGGAGGTAAACAGCTAGCCAAGGAGTAGATCGAACACGGACTACGGGGCAAGAGGGTCTGGGATCGTGAGCAAGCCATAGATGCTCCAGTGCGCCCGCTTTGCTGTAGAGTAGAAGCGTCTTTTACTCGCTCTCGATACATCCGAATGGACAAGAGGTGAGTGTGGGGTTAGCCAAGCTCTTCAGAGTTGCTATTGCATCACGCAATCACATCCCGTGGTTTTGTCCGTTGAAATCGTGGGGCAGACATCCTAAGCACACCGGATTTTCCGGGGTCACTAGTCTCACACAATTATCCCACCACATCACGTCACCGCCAACCCATCAGAAATCGCAATCTGGGGTTTTGGTATGTGGGATAGCACCGTTGATTCCGGACTACTTCACGCACAACCGATCCAGGTTTCCGAGACCGTATTCGCTCATTGGCCTCTTCGCGGGTAGAATGCATTGCCACTATCAACACCAGAATCCACATATGTGAAGACATTTGCGCGTCTTGCAGCATATTTAGTGATGCGTGCATGCATGACACGAGTCAGAGAAGCGCCAACACCATGCTTTTATGTGGATCTCTATACCTTGAACGATGAAGAAGCAGCTTGAAGGAGAACATCTGCATCCGGCATGTCGCATCTTGATGCCCCTTCGCGAGACCCTGCTCGTAGCTGTCACACTTTGAGATCTACATAGGCACTACGTACTAAGGCACCTAATCTACAAAACACCAACGGTCTTGGTTTAGAAGGACCCGGCCCACTGTCTGTCCGTACCGAGGCCAAGGGAAGGTTGGAGTTGATCTCGCAGATGAGAACAAGCTTTTTTCACATGGGACATGAACTCATCCCAGCAGTGTCAGAGTAACAGTTCTCGCTTTTCCTCTCATCTGCACGATCAATTGCTGCAGTCTCCGTAGTAAGCACGCTCTCATGAGTCATAGGTAGGCTTTCTTTTTATGTGTTTGGTGAGGCTTCCTCTATATAGATAGTCAATCGATGAATTTATGCCTATTTATAGGAAACTACTTTAGAAAGTCGTCAGGGCTAGTAGGGGAGGGCTTTACCCAGTGCTCGAGGTTCGGGCTACTCTCGGAGCTTGATACCAGGCAATGCATTCCTAGCTTAACTACTGTACAAGCACCCGCATATCAATGTCCATGACTAATAGCGCTTTTCAAAAGTGGCGTAACCTTGTCTTCTAATCGCAAATTGATTGGAGAGCACTCTTCCCAAGCGAAGGGGCAATGATATGCACAGGTACTATACTGAGCAACTTACAAGATTCAGATCACACCCTTTCAAGAGATGATGCGGAATGTAGCCGAATTGTAATCTCTGGGCTAAAATGATAAGTTCTGATTATCACACAATACTGATATAAATTTATCTCTTCACAAATAGGTCACCCGAGCGGCACTCATCATCCTCTCTTAGTAAAAATTAGCAGCATGATTCGCTCTAGGTTAATCATGAGAGCATGCTGTCAATTACTCTAATAATGAGACTAAAGCTGATGTCAAAGATGCAAATATTCTAGCTAAATATTTATTAAATATTCTTTTAATTGGTCTTCCTAGTTGATTTGTGATATAACTACTATCAGCGTCGTCCTGTTGCGTTATGAGCCTAATTGGGATGAAGGGGCTTATTAAACATCAGAAGGTCGTCCAGGAGTTAAGGAGACTCTTCTTGTCTTATATCTCAGGGCGTGCTAGGATGTATACCCTCATCTTGGAGTGATGATCAGAGTGAGTCTGGTATCGTCTTTGGTCTGGTATCAAAACAGGAATGGCAGGAAAGGCATGCCCCAGAGAACCCCTAACGCCACAAACAGCATGGATACACCATCATTGGGGTGAGGGAGGCTGCCTTAGTGTCCCGGTGAATGTCCCAGCCAGCCAAACTTTCTCTTCTTCTACCAGAGAGCTCTCTACTCGGATGAATCTGGCCGATGATGACAGAGTGAGGGAAACATGACCACCATTCCCTGGCAGCATTCGTGCACAACCGGGTCATCGCTGTCAACAGGCAGGTGGACAATCGTGCGGTGACATCCCGGGCTAGCCTACGCGGTAGACACGCGCTACTCAAAGAACTTCAGGGGTTGACTTCGTCAAGGTATTCATTCTATTGGCCAATGTTCAACGCCGTCTCTTCAACATTGGGTACCGTCTGCAGGAACGATGACCTCGTACGTAGCAAGTACAAAACAAGGTTTTCAGAAATCACTCATTCAAAATCCAGACTCTATACAAAGTAAGCAATAGGGTAAAGTGCAGATACCAAATGCCCTACCATAGGAAGCTGCAGGCCGCCGGCGCTGCGAAGCGGGCTTCGTTGTGTTTCCTCCAGGGCAAATAACAGTGTAACCGACAGACAGACCCTGGAAAAGCCGCATGCCACACTAGTCGAACCCTCATCATTACCAGCAACTGCCACAAACCTCCCGAGGCGCTTCACCGCAGACAATCCTCTTAGCAACAAGCGTCCTCAGGGTCCAAGCCCAACCGAGTCATAAACTGCAAGCCGTCTAAGCCTTGGTGTTTCACGTGCAGCCATCGTCAACTCGTCAACACAGGGCTGAACGGTCCTCGGGTAAGCTTACGACTATTCCCATTAGCTGCCCCGTACATTATCCCTCTTCAGGTAAGGGTCAAGATTTATCCCTGGTGGGATTTGTTCGCATTCAGAATCCGCCTCGGATCATCGATTCTACACACAGGGTGATGTAACGACCGGCCACCCTCCTCCCAATCGCTTGCAGGAACCGCTGGTTGAGGCTTACGCCACGTTGGTCCACACTGATAAGACTTAACGGTCCAGCCAGGCGGAGGAAACACAAACAGCAATTCATTTCCACCATGCATGATTATGGCTGGTCGGCCGCGGCTCCTGGCAACGGCTAATGGAAGACTTCCCATTCTGCCTAGTAGAGGCACCGTGGTGGACAGGGGTTGGTGAATAGATGTTACCCCCTGGCCCATCTCGAAGACTCGCAGTCGTTATATCGACCAAAATACCACGAGCTCGTCATAATCCTGCTATGTGGGCTCTCCAGGCGGGTCCATCTGAAGGATCTCCATTCTCAGGGAAGCGGCTTGCTTGAGCCACTTTTGACCCTCGTCTGTCTTCTCGCCTCCGAGGCTTACCAGCTCCTTTCCGTTTAGGAACGACGTTCGCGCTACTTGATTTCCATACCTAGGCTTGTTACTCCAGATTCTAAAAGCTCAATCCTTCGCCATGGGGAATCCGAGCATGTCAACTTGGAAGTCCTCAAGACTCCTGGATAGCGCAACGCTCTGCTTGAAGTGTTCGGTCGCCAGTTCCAGTCTCCCCGTCATCATGTAGGCGATACCGATTTGGCTGTACACCACTGCTAAGTGTATGTCGGGCTTGTTTGCCTCCTCAGCGACCTTCTTGCGCATTCCTAGTAGGATGAGGTTGAAACGTAAGCATCCTGGTCCGTTGTTGATTTCATTGGCAATGGCCCCAGTGTATAGTAGATATCACTAAGAAGGCGCACGTTCTTTCCTAGCTTGTCTTCCATAGCGTTGTACAACTCGAGGGCGTCCTCAAGGTATGGCTTCCCTCGGAAGGAGAAGCCGCGCTCTTGAAGATATCTGCTCGTCCGTGATTAGTTCTTTTCTGAGAGTGTTGTCATCCTAGTCGGGGAATCGTCACTCACGCTCTGCCTTCCTGAAAAGTTATTATGAGCACAACACTATGATCTTTATTGGACCACTCGCGCTCGTAACCCTCATAGAGCTTGTGGAGGCTCTCGAAGTGAGGGAAGAGGTCTTCACACTGGCTCCATCGACTGGTCGCATGCCTATTTTCGAGGCTTCGAGAGCATCGCTGAACGGCCAGACTTCGGCAATCAGCTATACGCAGGCATAGAGGTTGTGGTAAAAGGTGTCCGACGTCATGCGGGCCCAAGCTTTCTGTATAACAATGCGGTGGATCGTCAGTTCCTTGCTTGCTTTGTTTCGCTTGATGATCGATGACTATAGGAGGGCTTCTTTTGCATCGTCAAACGCGTCCTCGGTGTCCCCAGCAACTTCTGAGTCGGAGTTGTGCATCGATCTTAAAAGGAGATGCTCCTAAATATGATCTTGACTAAGCATGGGCATTAAGTCCAGGACGTAAAGCGTGCTAGGGCTCTAGTCGTCTTGAAATAAGGGAAGTTGCTTGTAGACCCATTCAACTACGAGTTGGACACGGAATACCCACGCCTGGAGACTCTGATTCCTTTCGCGCTAGCAAAGCATCCAAGAGGCTGTTTCCAAGGCTCCTCCCCCTCCTCCCGCCCCGAATCTCCTTGAAGAGGCTGTCGACTAACTTACCCAATGGGTCTTGCCCAGAATCGATAGTCCGTTCATCCCGTCGGCACCATTACTATTTAGAATGATGAGGTCCCAAAGATCCCTTGTGGACGCAGGAGAAACCGTACAGGATGCGATACGAACTGACTAGGAGAATTCCGCGGATGAATTTGAAGTTGGAGGCGCTCCGTCACCCTGCGCGACATGCGCCCCTCCCTGAACCAGCTCTCCCTAGATAAGAACGGGTTCGAGGTTCACAAACTCCCCACCTCAATGGAACACGAAGACTTTCTCGACTACGACAGGGTGACGGGAGTTTATATGAAGGAGCTCCCAACACTGGTGAAGCAAGTGTGTAAGGCGAAACACGTCTACCCACTCAACTACGAGGTATTGCGAGTCTTCACCACAGGAGTCAACCGCTAAGACGAACGGGCAGCTTCGAAAGCGACACGAAAAAATTCCGATATCCATAGGGCGAGACTACGAGTTTGGGCAACTTAGCAGCATTACCCATGTTGGTAAGTGAGAGACGACCTCCTAGGTATGAGCCGGATCACCGAGCTGAGCGTTGCTAACCCATTACCCTCAGATGTTACCGTTGTAGCCATCAAAAACATCATCCGGGGTTTGTATGGAAAGGCTGCTGAAACGATACTGCAGACTCGGATACAATGTGTCACGCAAGTCCCGAAATACGGCTAAGCACAGCTCGCCATCCCATGTCCCGTTTCTGACATTCTCATCTCCGCAGGGTGCGGAAGCCCCTCAGAGGGCCGGTTAAAGATTGGGCGCTTGCACTCTGCGACACGAGGTCGTTGTCGGGGGGCGACGTGGTCCCAGCCGATGTTGTCTATCAACGAGCGGTGACAGACAACTACATGATGTACCACAACCCCAACCAACAATGGTATTTCCTTGACAGGCAGGATCGATTACTACTCAGTAGAAAGCCCAGATCATTTCATTTTTTGCTACAGTTCCATCTTTCTTGCCGTCATTCGGAACATGAGGGGACTCTCGGCCAAACGCTCGAAAACCGCCACTATCATCTGTCATTAGATGGCGCAACTCGTCCCCCCAAGCCTGAAGCCAAGTACCGTGGAGCTCGACTGCATTTCGCATGGGCCCGTCTCTCTGTTATCTTCGGCCACCCCGTTCGCCGTCATTGTCGTCATCTTCGTCCTTCTCAGACTTGTCAGAACCAGCAGCACTTCGAAAAGAATACCACTTGCACTTCTCCCAGGCTTCCGACATGGAGGGGCTGCCAAGCATTCATACAGACCTCGTGCTTGTGATCAACGACGTCTCCTATCAACTGGTCGACGATGTGCGCCCACGCCTCCAGCCCTCTTCTGCCTCCAAGCTAACATTCATCAACACAGGGCGGGACCATCGATGGCTACTCCGGAGCCCTAACCACTAAGCGTGACCCCACGCCCTTTATCCTCTACAACATAGGTGAGGGCGCTACCATCTCCGAAACCCACCTTGAAGACTTCCGTGCCCGCGTTCTGGAGCCGGACATTGCTTTCCGGACCGACTTCCTGCGATTGATCGCCTTCTATGGTGCCGAAGAATCGGGAGTGGATCTTCAACCTTCCGCTGTCCAACTACTCAAGGAAACTTGGAAGGCCGATTGGGAGTTTGCCAAGTTCCTTAACGCACCAGTCTTTGATAGCGGCCTTTATGGCGGCTGCCAAGGGCGTATCTTCCAACCCTGGAGGATCTATCATGATGAGAACCTGACCATGATAGTAACTTACCAACTTCACAAGGGGTGAGTTCCGCTTGGCCATGTGTCCTAAAGCTCCCAAGGCTGACTTATGACGTTGTAAAGACGGCCAATCGAGCTAGACAGCACCCTTACCGGGTCAGTTCCCTCTGTATCGTTGTGCCGCCACAGTCCTACTCGCGCTCCACGCCCACTCCAAACAAGCCACTAAAGGGGGTCACGATCGCCGTCAAAGACATGTTCGACATCGAAGGGAGCAAGGCGACGCTCTGCAATCGCGCGTGGGCAGAATATCAGTCACTCAAGGCGAAAACCGCGCCCTCAGTCAAGCGTCTCCAGGACTTAGGGCATGGGTCGTGGGCAAGACTCGACTCAACGCCATGGTTATTCGGGAGGAGACTATGGAATGCGTTGTTCAACTGACTTTGAGGGCAATCTCCAGCCAACGGTAGCTGTCGAAAACCTGCTTATTGGAATGAGTGCTTCGCAATCCGACCAACACACGGCGTTCTCGACACTCAGAGCGTAGCGTCCTTCTGCCCGTACTAACACCCACTACCCGAATCCTTCTTACCCGGTAAACTAACACTTTTGCCAGTTACTTCGACGTCCCTTCCTTTTTGGCCGTGACATATCGTGCTTCCATCAGTTCGCCAACCTGTGGTACGGCGACTCAGACAAACTTATTAAAGACTAGAAGTTTGGGTCGGTAAGTGGCTCCACCCTTACCCCGAACCGTCCATGGAGCACAACTAACGCGCTTTGGTCCGAAGACCGAAACCAGGATACTATATCCTTTGGACTACCTGCCAACAACAAACGAAGCCCAGATAAAGCTCATTGACTCCTTTGTCGAGGATCTGGAAGACGTGCTCGGTACGAAGCGATCAATCATCTCGCTGGCGGAGCTGTAGCGGGAATCCCCCCCGGAGTCTGTGACCGAGAAGGATCTCTCAGAGTACCTCAAGACAGCAAGTTCTCTATATGTGCCCTTGCTAAAAGAACCCTTCTGACGTCCTCAAACTAGACCGGAATCCTACCCTACTACAAGGATGCCATCGAGATGGTAAAGGAGTTTTATGATGGCTACACGAAAGAGTTCGGAAAGCCTCTGTTCTTGCATCGCGCTCTGCGCTGGCGATGGTAAGAGGGTGTATCGATGCTGTATACATGGCGAGACTGATGCTTTATTACCACAGGGAAACCGCAGACAAAGTCACTTCGGAGGAGCGAGACGAGGGATGGGAACGAATTTACACATATAGAAAGTGGCTTTTGGACAACATCTTCACCGAGAGATCCATCCTTGTCCTCCCCATCGACGAAGGCAGATCGAACTACCGCGACGCACCTCCTCCGTGAGTCGGATCGCCACAATGGGTACAGTTCCTGGCTGCTAATGTTGACTTCCTCTTCGTAATCCTTTTGGTCTCCTCAGCGGATACTCCGCTCTCTATATATCCCAATCGCTGGAACCCCTGAAGTAACGGCACCGAGTGAGTGCTTTGGTCCGACTTATGCAACGCCATGTTAACAGAGTGCAAACTTAGTCGGCGAGATCGTGTATGACTCCGATATTACACACCGAGAGGAACCATTCCCAATTAGCGTCAGCGTGGCAGCGCCGCCGGGTGAGTTTTAGATCGGATTTCTCAGGTTCACGTCGTGCGAATTCGGGCTAACGAGTGGCTCTTTACAGGTACCGATCTGGCCCTCATCGATTTCGTCCACCACACTCTCGAAAAGGGTGGGAAGCCCATCCGTCCCAACACGGTGCGCTCCATCCTATGATCTCGTCCTCCTCTCTTAGAGTCTTGCTATTTGCACATCATTAGTGCCTCTGAGACTGAGACTTCTTCGACTGCTGAGACAACTGCAAGCACTGAGACGACTTCAACCTCGGAGACGACTGCCTCGGAAACTACTTCAACGTCTAAGACAACTTCTACCTTGGAGACCGAGACTGACACCGGGACCTCAACCACTCTGTCTTCGTCCACCATGTCTTTCACTCGTTTTCACAACACCTCGTCCACCGACACCTCTTCTACGGCCCCCCTTCTACAGATAACTCTTTCTTAGTCACCTCCACTGACCAGTCGACTGACGGCCACGTAACCAGCACCTACACTGGTAGTCACACCACCTCGGCCCCCGTGACCCTAACGTTGACCATCACCAGCACCACGGGTGTACCATCACCTCATGCCTGCCCTACGTAACTGACTGCCCTATTGGTTCCGTCACCACCGAGATCGCCACTGCGTACACCACCTACTGCCCCGGAGCAGAGGCTACCAGAGCTCCCGTCCCCGAGACTCTCACGTCAACGCTCTACAGCACCAAGGTCTACACCGTTACGGCGTGCCCGCCCAACGTGACTAACTGCCCCGTCGGCTCCTTGACTACCGAGGCCGTCATATCGTACTCGACTTACTGCCCCGGCGCTGAGAACACCAAGGCTGTGACCACCAAATTCCCCCATCTGCAACCTGACTTCGACTTACACATCGAAACGCACCTAGACCGTCACGGTCTGTCCCGACAAAGGACGCTGCACCAAGGGCTCCCTGATCACCGAGGTCTTCACGTCGACGACGCACCTCTGCCCGTAGAGCACGGCCACGTATACGCTCCACAAGACCGTCACCTGCGGATACGGCACAGCGGATTGCCAGCTCCGGCTCGATCAAGACCATCGACCATATCATCACGGTGTATCCAGCCAGTAAGAACTCCGCCCCTCCGGTTAACAACGCCACTACTACGTACTATCCTTCATTCAAGGCCACGGCCAAGGTTCCTGTCTGCACTGAACCTCCGTATGTGCCCACTTACACCGAGCCTGACTATGCGCCCACCGAGCCTGCACCTATCCCGGCTGTTGCTGCTTGGAACGCTCCGGGGTTGATGGCTATGGTCGTTGGTGTTGTTCTTGCCGCCATAATCCTTGCTTCATTTTCTTTTATGTGAACAGATGTCGAGAAACACAACTTTAGGATATGGTCAGGGTCAACTTACAGTGGGCTGAGCTGCCATTGGGACGTATTTAGTCTTCTGGTCCAATCTAGTCATCCAATTTAATGCGTCTTCAGCCGTTTTATTTGTAATTCTGATTATGATATGGACAATTTTTGGCGCCGGCTTTACCTGGTTTGATAGTGAAAAAGCCTTTCTTCAAGACGGGACATAGGTTAGAAATCAAATCTCGGCCCCCCCTTCTTCTCTATGCATCAACTAACCAAACAGAGCTTCCAGTCATCCCCGCCAACTATTATCACTTGGTTATGCTGATAAGACTAATATGTTGGCTCAATAGTTATCAACCAGATTGGCAATGTCACCTCTTTTCAAATTGAATTAATGACGAGAGTATCAGTCGTGTTTATCAGTGCTGGCGTAAAACGATGTTACATAACTGTGCTAAAAAAAAATGACTCAACAAGCCGTAAAGGCAAGAGCCAAAGTCTCCTCTTTACTACAGCGCCTATCATTCCCGACTTTTTATCATCTTGGCTCCTATGAAGATGAGAGTCTTGCTGGCCGCTCTTGGCCCAGCGGTGATCAAAGCCGACTCGGTCTCTTCCAAACAACATTCATTACCGCCTCAGGAGACCAGGTCTTCCAGCTTGGGACCGCCCAGAATCTTGCCGTTACATCCGACCCAGTTGCAGTGCTTCCGTATTTCTCAATCCCGTTTCAGGGACCGATTGCCCATATTTCTGTGGCTTCTGGAGCTCTCACCAGGGAGGCGTTGGAGGAGACCATTAAGAAGTACTTAGCCGACGACGACGTATTCACCGAACGCTTCTTGGGGAAAATCATCTTCGCCGAGAACAATCCCACTCATCTCGAGTTCTCAGGCGCTGAGTGTCTTAAGGTATTAAGGCCCGATATTATCTACGCGTGCGACAATCCTGGATCAACTTCGACGCTTCCACAAGGCCCGTTGTTCGCGGTCGCAAATGGCACATCCCTCCACCTGAGCAAGGTCTACGGCTTGTACGAGGATTCCTACCGTACCTTCATGAACGGAGTTTACGAGTCCCGTGGCAGTCACAAGACCCTCGACTTCTTCAAACCTCCTTGGGGATACCCCATGATTCCTGTCCCGTCTCGGCTCTACAGCATTGGTGATGATCGGCCGCTGGCGGGGAAGCGCATCGGCGTTAAGGACATCTACGACGTTGAGGGAGTCCAAACCGCTTGCGGAAGCCGAGCATACAGCCAAGTGTATGGTCCGGCTAATGTCACGGCGCCATCGATCCAACACATCATCGATCTGGGCGGGGTCGTTGTCGGCAAGCAGAAAACGGCCCAGTTTGCTTCTGCGGCATTCGGCTGGCAGTGGACCGATGCTCACTATCCCCAGAACCCACGAGGCGACGGTCTTCTAAGCTGCTCGGCGTCCTCTTCGGGCGGCGGCTGCTCCATTGCGGCCTACGACTGGCTCGACGTTGCTATTGGCTCTGATACCGGTCAGTCCGTTCGACAGCCCGCCGCCTTCTCTGGAATCTACGGAAACAGGCCGTCTCAAGGGCTGATGTCATTGGACCATGTAATGCCCATCGGCTACGGCGTTGACACTGCCGGCTGCTTTTCTCGCAACCCAGATGAATGGATAGCCTTTGCCAAAGCCTGGTACGATCCGTCATTACGCCAGGATGCGTCTTTGAATAGGCTTCCAGCCCTCTTGGTTCCAGACGAGAAAACATTTCCCCAGAGGATTCTCTATCCGGTAGATCATCTACCATTACGGAATGCAGCCGCGGAAGCCCTCCTCCAGCAGTGCCTAGCCAATGTGTCTAGCATACTGAACACAACCGTGGAGACATTCAATCTGACCGAGGCAATTGAATACTCTACTAAACGTCTCTGAGGATATTCTCCAGGATTTTGGCCTGCTATGCGGGCATGATCAACTGAAAGATGTCGCAACGCCCTTGCTAGAAAAACACGCCCGAAGCTCCCAGCACTTGATATGCCGTTTCGCAAGACGTTTCGCAATTTCACTTTAGATGACGCTCAGTACGAGAGAGCGTTGCAGAACCGAAGTCGGGATGCCGAGCTCTGGCACCGCGACGTCATCTTTCCGACCAACGGCTCGTGCTCAGAATCTATCATTATTTACGACATTGGGACAGGGGGGCTGCCTTCATTTCGGGAGAAGGAACTAAACGAATCGCCTCGGGCAGAATTTCCCATCGAAACCGGAACTGCCGGCACAGCGTCCATTACAGCATCGTACTTCGGGGACCTCGACATGACGATTCCCATCGGCCAGGTCTCCTATTTTAGCGACGTCACCTACGAAGAAGTATTCATGCCTGTTTACAGTCAATCTTATGGCTCGGAGGGGGTGTGACTTGGTATTATTCAACTTGATTGGTGAATTGTCTGAGAAGGGGATTGTAAAGACTGTCGCAACAGGTCAAGAGGCATATGGGGTGTAACTGGCCAACAATAAGAGGATACGCTGTTTGCTTACTGCGTTTAATCTCAGGGAGACGAGTGGTTGAATTAAGGAGACCTCGTTTGAGTTATTCTATGAGGTTACACCTTGTAGCATCCCTTATCTTCTACCAGCCTAGAATATTGCGCATAACAAATCTTATTCACGCTAGCTCTATTTCTTCATTATTTGTGTTGATACTATCAATATTCTGCGGCACTCTGTTACATCTCTACGACGTTAATGACCGCGAGATGATCAATCACACACCAGGACATACAACGCATATACACCTTTATCGGTCATCGAAAGTGGTGCAGGAACTACTAAAGGAGATAGAACGGGGCTTATGGGTCTTAGGGAGTAATTAGTAGACACAAAGGTCCTAGAAATTCGCCCGAGCCTGAGAAGCGGTGCCCACAACTTTGATATCCAGAATCGCTCTGAGACGTGCGGCTGCGAGATGGTCCGTGCCGCCTTGGTTAAATATGAGGACCAGGATGTGGAGATGTCTGTTACGAAACCTGCATAGACGCTATCGTGGCTCCGCAGATAAATTGTCCAAGGATGAAAGCTTCAATGTGGCTGGAACTTGGATGATCTAATGATGAGAGCTTACCCTGCACATCGATTCTAATAAAGCGAAGAGTACGTTGTGGATCTCCTTCTCAGATTTGCATTATAGTAATAAGGCTTTAAGTGACGTCTTTTCAGGATATCAATTAACCTACCGATCTCTTCCAAGGTACGTGCTTTGGCAGCTACGATCCTAACACCCTGACCTGCCTGTCTTATCAGCATTGAAGCTATAACCAAGAAGACAAGAGGAGAAAAGGCAAAGAACAGCAAAATCAGCATGCTACAACCTAAATCGGTAGTTCGCCTCCTAATTTCTAGCCGTGTTTCAGATGAGAGGTTAGCGAAAGTACCTCGTGTTTAGAACCGGAAAGAATGAAGTGAAAATATTTACCTCGCTGTCTTTGGATATTGCTCCTGATTAATAACGCAAGGGAGAGATTAAACGAGCCGTGTGATCTCAATCGCGATGAGTTGCATGCTTAACCGGGGCCAAATTACGGGGACTGGTAAATCAATGCTCGATTGAGTTACGACGTTGCACCCCACTGGACGTCGTACGTTTCCGCCTGCACATATAACGTGAATCCTTTCCGCTTTTCGATGCGGTCATTGTTGGCATATCACGATCTTGTTTTTCATGATCGAAGTTCATGATCGAAGTATCGCATTGCAAGTCACATCCTGCGGACACTCAGGCACGTCAAAGTGGCATGTTCAATAACGGCAATGCACACGCAACCAAGTCAGGGGCCGTCATTCAATCCGATAGATGCATGTTAGCTAGCCATAATAACATATTTTCAATGCGATGGCCTTCATGCAGCCAAGCTTAAATCAAGTTCTCGTCGTTTAAATGACAAAGGGCTACCCTATTGTCGCAGGATACGAGCTTTCTCGCCGTATCGGGCAGTATTATCCAGTATTGCAGGAGCGGTGAGGTATTCAACCCGCCGGGTATTTCCACTATGACGCCCGACTGGAAAGACACCCGTATAACTAATTAGAAGCTGAAAACGGCTGGTTTGCTAAGGCACTCGTGTTTCTACATGCTCTCGTCAATTCGTGGGATGGTTCGCCGACGGCCCCGTGCCGAGTAACCGAAGGATTCCTTACTCAATTAAGCCTGATATCGGGTCTAACTCGAACAAAGGGCATTGATTGACAAGATAATCATTTGGATCGCCAATAGCCCGCCCAGTTACGAGGTGACCGTGCTCAAAAGGCGGACTGCGAGTCGTTCGCTTGCAAAGGATACGAGAAGCAACGTTCCGTCAGCTCAGTCAGCTCGTATTGCCTTGTGGGAAGAGGCCATCGTCTTAACTGCTTTGAGCATAGGTTGATCACGGGAGGGGCATCGGTAAAAATAGAGGAAACTGGTGATAGGTGCGAGGTGTCGATGCTAAACTCCGTTGAGTTAAAGGTGGATTATCGACGGCAAGGATCTTTTGCTCGGGGTCTGGAATGCGCGGGACTCCCGGCTGGAAGAATTCACTTGGGACTGATCCTGCGCGATCGTGCGTCTGAGTGACCGGCTTTTACTGTCAGCCAGCCCCCCGCATTATGGAATTCTGCCGTCGCTAGTTTTAGTTGCAGCGTTATGGGACCACTGTCTGTCTATACGGGCCCGGAGAAGGCGAGCTGACCCATCGGCTCGAACCTTGAAGGCCTTCGACGTAGGGTGCCGACGGCCCGTATGGCAATGAAGTCATTCACTGGGTCTAAAAATACCTGTCATCTGGTCTGACAAGATATCTATATAAGAAGACTCTTCGGACGACAAACAGTTCTTGTTATCCTCATCAACCACCACTCACATCTTCTACCTCATCAACACCTCAAACCTCAACCTTTTCTACTCCAAACCCTCAGGTCAGTACCAATACTTGAATCCATTTTAGTAGAGCCACACACTCACACTCAAACAGCCTCAACCACCTCAACCGCCAACATGAAGTTCACTGCTCCCCTCATCGCCCTCCTCTCCGCCACCGGCGCCTTCGCCGCCCCCGCCGCCAACACCAAGTCCATGATGGCCGCCGGCAACCAGTGGACCATCCAGGACCTCAGCCGCGTCTGCAACACCGCCGACACCACCTGCACCTGGAACTTCAAGATCTTCCCCGGTAGCGGCGCCGCCACCGCCTGCAAGTACGTCATCAGCGGCGCCGGCGCCTCCAAGAAGAACGGCGGCCCCTCCAAGTGCGGCAACTTCCAGATCACCTCCGGCTGGAGCGGCCAGTTCGGCGCCGATAAGGGCTTCACCACCTTGTCGGTTGTCAGCACCGGCAAGCACATCATCTACCCTGCCTACACCGACAAGCAGCTTGCTGGTGGAAAGGTTGTCAAGCCTGACCAGTCCTACACCCCTGCTGCCCTCCCTTAAATTAGTCTTGCTGTTTTCTCTTTCTTTCTATAGACCTTTGTACATATAAGGTACACGAGCCCTTTAATTTAGAACAGGATTAGCTGAACAATCCACTATTCAATATCACAACGAACTCTCAATATCTTGAATGTACTAAGTGTCTGTTCCTCACATAAAATCGACCTGCAAGTGTCCCATCGGGCTATTCAGATTAGATGAAGGAATTGATTTAGACATGAACTATCCACAATGGAAACTTGACACTCAGTTCACTTGCAAAGCGAACGTTGAAGCCAATTCCATGTTTGCCATGTAGCTACGATATCTTGAGACAGAAAGTGAACGCAACGTGCCTACATCACTTCTTGGCACCATGTAGAGCTACTACAAACAACATTCGTATAAAGCATCCGTCTTTGACATGGTCCTAGCCATCCGAAGTTCCAACTTCAACCGCTTCAACGGGCAACCCGGCCAGGAAGCCGTCACCGGCGAGCTAGGATCTGGTTTCCTACTAGACTGGCCGTTTGATGTTCCTGGCAACGAAGAGACTGGTTTCGACATCAACAGCTCTAATGCTGGTAATATCTTTATTGGGATGTAAGTGTGGCAGTTGAACAACGTATATCACTGTGTTACATCTAAATCTACGATCATTCCTAGCGTAATAGTTCCTTGAAGCTTGTTCATTAACCCGTCCCCTGCATCTAAACCTGTCGCCTGTTTCTGATTTCCCCCCATTTTGAAACATGGGTAAGCTTCGCTATCCATCATGTAACTTGACCTGTTCGTCAAAAGGTTTGAGGCCTATATGAGGATTCTTGCAAAGCAACAGTCGTCGCGCCTTGCGTAGTCAACGCCATCTCATTTCTCCCATTTCCCACAGTAACTAGAAAGACGGCGCGGATTGAAGTCCAACCTGGGTGATACAACGGAAGTCTCGTAATTATTGTTCGTTGGTCAAATGTGGAAAACATATTCTTCTTTGAACTGTCATATTTTTCTAGTCCAACTGGTAAGTTCCGCGTTGGGTCGTCATTGTCGATACTTGTGTGTGCTCTTCACGATCTCGTAACTTCTGGGGAGGTACGGTATACTAGAGCCTCATCAATGCACCAGGAGTGGTAACAATCCCCGTAAATAACTGCATCTAACTGTATCCGGGTCGTGGATTTGGTTCTGCTTACTGACTTGACTGTCTGTCAGTGTGGTCCTCGTGCTGCATGACAGCTCGCCTATTCATTCTTAGTTCAGAGGACCACTGCCCAATCTGCTAGTAGTAAAGAAAGCCATTCAAGCCTCCGAGGAGAAGCCATGCAAATCGTCAAGGAAGGAGAGGAACTAGTAACGCAAAGAGGGTAGATTATGGGTTGAGCTAGACTGGTACAAATGTTCAAGCGAGTGACGAGTTGCATAACAAGCTGGCTTTTAGAGCTCGAGAGGATTGTTGATGCTTTATATGCGCTGAAAATAAGATAATAGCCCCGAGGGAAGAAACACCTGGAGGGGTGTATGGACAGTCGTGTGGTTGAGAGCACCTCTAAGGCTCCAGACCCTATGATCTCTGCCAGTGGCCCCTAAGTGGTTCATATCATCTTTTCTTTTTACGCTTGACCTTTCCATGCATCTGTCAGATAGTAGTTTAACGGCCGCTGTTATTGTCATCGTCTTTGTGACGTCGTCTTTACGTGAACCCACTGCCAAGGCTTACTATCCTCGGGCTGGAATATATATTTTATGACCTACTTCATGGTTCTATGTCTCATTCACATCTGATATTAACAACAATCAACTCGTTGATATCTAGCCCGAGGTAAAACTCGATGCCAAACCCTTAGAGTGAGTGCATCTATGTTTCTCTTATCAAGTCGGGTCATCACGGCCGTCTGGGGGGCCAATCCACCGTCGGCACAGATGGAACTCGCATGCCGCGCCTAGTCGTGCGATCTCGGTCAGAGTCAAGAACCTCAGAAAAAAAACGAGTCCATCCCAAGATTGTGTGTCTCACCCGTGACTTGGTGTCGACTCCGCGAGCTACCATGACCCCGGACGCCTCCCCTCCACATGCAACCGCGCCAACAACGACCGACGAGTAGGAAAGAAAGTAGGCCTCGAGAAAGAAAACTACCCCGAGTACTTGTTCCTCCTGCAGCTCACACATGGCACACGCAGGAAGCTTCGCAACCGGCTCTCGCAGCGGGCGTTCCGGCGCAGACAGGCCCAATGCGTCCGCGAGCTGCGCAGCCGCGTCAACGTCGACCAGCGGCCTGACAGCGAGCGCGTGACGGAGCTGCAGCGGGAGAATGCGCGGCTGAGGGCCCAGCTTGTCGAGGTGCAGAGCAAGTTGGCGCGGCTGCTTGCAACGGTGCAGACGTTGACGGATTCGGTGTCCGTGACGCTTGATGTGACGGATGCGGAGGGGGCGAGTGATGAAGGGGATAGGGCTGCTGCATCGGTGCAGCAAGTCGACTTACATGGCAAGCAGCCTGAGTTCAACAACCGCCGAGAGTCGCCTGTGGAAGCCGCGGAGGATACAGTTATCAACTGTCGTCCTATCACTGCACAAACCCCTATCGCCAGTAAGTCATCCTTCGTTGAAGAACCGTCGGAAGTCCCCAGTCTCACATCAATGCAGGGCCAGATAACTACCCCAGAACCATGTATCAGCAAATCCCCAACATCTGGAGCTTCGAGTATCAAATGGGGCTAGAGCCGTACATGGATGCCATCTCGGCAAGTCACCTCTCTAGCATAATGCTTGGCAAAGAATGGATTCACTCCAACTCTCCCTTCTCAGACCATATCCACGTTCTTCAGTGTCTTCTCAAAGACAAGTTCAGCATGATGGGTGTGTCGCCTGAACTACAGGGCCCAACGCAAAGGTAACAATCGCATCGTTCCCATGCTGATCGAGAAGCAGCTAACGATTCGTAGTCTTTACCAACCAGTACCCTCTTGTCATCGACTGGATTCCGTTCTCCTCAATCCGGGACCGGCTCATCCAACTCCACGCCGCAAATCCCCTGATCGACCAAATCTTCTGTGACGCAGTCAGTGGCTACGTGGTGGAAAGCCTCATTCTGGACCTGGTAGGTGCTGCGCCGGCCATCAAAGTATACATACGTGTTACAGATCTGATCACGGCCATGTCCTCGACCGAAAGCCAATTGGTCCGGTTAAGACGATGCCTGCACCAGATGTCGCCTCTCTGTTTTCGTCACCCGAGTATGCGGCAGCTGCTTTCAAGTATCTCAACATGGATCCCGGGGCTTCATATTACAAAATCGATCCGGCGTTCTTCGGAAAGTATCCGGAGCTGTACGACCAGTCCAGCCACTTGACCGCCAGCGGGATTCCTTTGAAACCGGACTTGCAAATTAGTCTGATGTATCCAAAACCGTTAAATACTTCGACGGTTGAGACGTACCGCAGCTTTATTTACTTTTAACTGGATGCGGTTAGCAGCATCTCAGTCGTCTCGTGCAGCCAGACATTTGAAGGGATTATAGATATGGAGTTCAGGGCTTAGAAGGAATACGACTGGAATAATGATAGCCAGGGTCCATTGTGCTGCTGTTAAGGGATCAATAGACTGGGAATTATGTTGGTTGGGGATGGGCCTAAAAGCTCAGCCAGGCGTTGTCATCGTCGCAGATGCTCAGTCACTGTCGAAATGCATGTTTCTCGAGTTGAGCAACTAGCTCGGATTTCCATTTTTACAGTTATTCAAGAGTACTTAGGCCTTTCCCAGCTCCTCTGCGCGGTCTGTCGCCGCCTTGACGGCTCGGCCAACAATCTCCTCGAGGCCATCGTTCTCAAAGCTGACCAGGGCCGCGTGAGTGGTGCCGTTGGGGCTGGTGACGTTCTTCCGTAGCTGGGACGGGGGCTCGCTGGCCTCGACGAGCATCTTTCCAGCTCCGAGGGCGGTCTGCTTGGCCAGACGAGAGGCCTGCTCCTCGGAGAGGCCCAGGCTGACTCCGGCGGTGATGAGGTGCTCGACAAAGGCGAAGAAGTAGGCCGGTCCAGAGCCTTAGGGACGAGGTTAGCCAGAGCATAAGACAGACGGGAGGTGGACTTACCAGAGATTCCCGTAACCACATCGAGCAGCTGCTCCTTGTCCACCCACTCGGCGGCCCGGCTGACGCTGGCGAGGAGCGCCGTGGCCAGATCCTTCTCGGCGGCCGACACGGCGTCGCTGGCAAACAGCCCCGAGGCGCCCTCGCCCACCAGGGCCGGCGTGTTGGGCATGACGCGAACAATGGGCGGCGCGCGTCCGCTCCCGGCCTGGAACCACTCGATGTAGCTCGCCACCTGGATGCCGGCGGCGATGGAGATGACCAGCGGCAGCTGCTTGCGGTCGGCCCAGGCGGCGGCGAGCTCGGTGCAGGCGGCCTTGGCGACCTGCGGCTTGACGGCGATGATGACGATGTCGGCGTCGCGCGAGGCGTCGACGTTGGACTCGGTGGTGCGCACGCCCAGCGCGGCCATCTTGTCGCGGTTGACGTCCCACGGCTCGGCCACGAAGATGTGCTGCTTGGCGATGTCCTTGGCGAGCAGGCCTTGGATGATGGCCGAGGCCATGTTGCCGCCGCCGACGAAGGAGATTTGGGCGTCTTGGAGCGAGGGAGCCATGGTGGTTTGTGCTGTGTGAGGTGTGGTGAGGTTATTCAGGGATGAATCAGAGAGAAGAAGGGATGACCTTTAAAGAGAATGACTGTTGAGTGATGGGGTGTGAAATGTCAAATGTGGGGTTGTTTCCCCGCACCACCACAGAATACCTAATAAATGTCCCAGGGGAACGGACTGACTCTTGGTCGTGACCGGCATTACAAAACATGATATTGGGTAGGATATGGCTCTTTATTCTGGAATTGCTGTGACAATTAACTTATCTTGTTGATACATTTACCCAGATAAGTACGTAATCCTCCTGTCCATTTCTCATCATTGACACCAAGCCTCTCAAGTAAATTGCCACCTCCGATATCGTCCTCGCTCACATCCTGCCCTTCTCCAAATATCCTCACATCTTCTCCAAACCCCACGACGACCCCCTCCCTGCTATGACCAACATCGGTGCACTTGCTCGACGCGAGCGTGACGATACGCGCTTAATGCCGGCTCACTAATCTCCGCCTACGTAACGACCCGTCATTTGCTTCGCTCGTTCTTGACCCCGCCATCTGCGTGTCCAAGCGACAGCCCGACACAAACCGACAAAACTCCTTCGGTCGCTGATAAGGCTTGAGCATGTTTGAGTCGGCATATATTCACTACTACACATCACTACACACGGTATTTAATTCCTCCCAACTAGGAGGAATTTAACCAAGCTGTCAAAGTAAACAAATAATACTAAAGATATGTAGAAAGTCATAAACCATAGCCACGCCTCCCTCCAACCAAAGCATCAAGCCAGAGTCAACTTCAAGTCAAGCTCCAACCCTCTCATGCCCTCTCTCAGGCTGTTCATCTGGTCCCTGTCTCTTTCTCCTGGTCGCGCCCGTCTCCACTTCCCCCGATTCGCAGGTCCCCCTCGCTTCCCCGGTCGTTTGCCGCTAGCCGGTTCCGATTTGGGAGGATCGGGAGCCGCGCTTGGTGTTGGTTGAATCGACACAAATTCAGGCTGCCGTTGCATTGCAGGTGGTTTCACAGAATTGGCCTTGTTGAGCTCCACAAACTCCAAGGCTTCCTCGAACGTCCGGAAGGACTGGTGCTTGGCGCCCTTGAAGCCGATGACCAACGGTTCGGTCTGCCTATTCATCGCAACAGTCAAGATGTATTTAACAAACGAGTTGTCGGTGTTTGGACTTACGCCCATGTCTCGAAAACCCCAATCTCCTTGCCCACAGCGACAGCGTAGAATTTATTGGGCATCGTTGATGTTGGAGCGCGGGATGCTGGAGCGCAGGATGCAAGAGGCGTTCAATCAAAATCACGCTGAGTTTCCGGCGTAATGCGCGTCAGTGTTGAATGAAGCAAAGAAAAGAAGAGTTGCGTCGATCAGAAGGAGGATATATATATAATATTTATAATTCAGCATTGCGCCTCACTTGTTACTCACAAATTACAACGAAGCGTCGTGGTGTGGGAGGCCGACCAACATGTCAGCATCCAATTATGGCCAACGACACGTCATTCTCACCGCATGGAGCATGAAAGGCTAATAAATGCCCCTCGTTCTTATTAGCCGGACGTAAGTACTGTGCAGACGAGTTACCTGATAATGATCTATTACCCAGGACTACTTGGTGGTTAATGGGTTAGCTATTTTCCGGTACCTTATCCTCTGCATCCGTTTGACTCTGAAACGTGGACTGTCTGCCTTTAGCTCTGTCCTCGATCGCCTTCACCACACAGAAAGGTGCTCAACCAAAACCCGGGGAAGCCCCGCGGCTGCAAGAACGCACCAACAGAGTCGTCTTTACACCCAGCGAACGGGAAAGTCCCATACCGCGAATCAACTGCATCTTGGGTGCTTCCTGATGTGCAGCTGTAGGCGAGGACTGCTTCCGTGACGCTAACCTAAAAAACATTTCTCATGCGGTACTACAGTAAGCAGTTTTCAAACCCCTTTCGTCTGAAAATGATTATTCAATTCAGAACAATTTTCTAGAATTTCAGGCAGCCGGCAAGAACAAGTCTTTGTTCGGGTCGGCGTCAAGTACGAATGGAACCTGCCTTTCCCATTCTGGTATTTTCTAGGAAAGATGCTCTCGAAGGCCGTATTTAATGACGACTCGTTACTGGATATATTAAATTGCATCCTCGTCAACAACTACGAATTTGTAGGCTACATGAACAAGGACCGTGTCGACGACCAGAAAGACAAAGATAAAGTCAACGTGATCGACGTTCATCTGAAGAGGCCACAGCCAGGGCAACCTATTCACATTTTTTTGGAAACCTGCCAAAGGTCTCGTTGTTCAAAAGATCGAGGACTGTGAGTTTGGAAGATGGTGTAATTCAAGGCTAAAAGGCTAACGGATCAACACAACAGGGGCGAAAGAGCAAGAGCCAAACCCACAACAAAATCATGTTTATTCCCATTTTCACACATGATACAACTCAAGCTCGAACCGGGACATTTGCCCTAGAGGGAGTTTACTGGTGGTCAATGGGGTGGCAGTGCAAAGTTTGCCGATCATGAGTTATCATGCAATTGAACTTGTTGTACGGGCATACCTGCTGCTCCAGACACAGCCATTTTCACATCGGATGTTCTCGATATCGGGAGATGTCTTGACGCCTATATCATCGCCTCTGTTCCGGAAGCATTAGGCGTCTAGAGCCGGCTGTATGTAGGTGCGTTGGCTGAAGGATTGAGTTCTTATAGAATTAGCGCAGGGACACAGGGGCTGGTCACTCAGTAGTCCCCTTACGTTGTCAAGTAATTGATCGCACGAAATCATTCCGAGATGAAGCTATTGCCACGGGGATAGTGAACCGCTTGTCGTGCGTGTCTTGTGCCTACAACATCATCGTCCTCGTCGCCCTGTACCGTCGAACCCCTCAATCGCTCAACCTTATACTATACCACCAGGAAGCGTGGCTTGAGAGATGGATGAGCTTAAAAGGGTCTACACGTGGAATTGGTAGGGACGTTTCGCGTGTAACCAATATACTGAATACTGGGTATTTGTATACATAGAACGCCGCGCCTAGGTTGCGGATGCCTACCTCCTGAATGTCTTCATTAGGCATCTACCGTGACTTATTCTGACTACCAGTCTTCTCTTGGTCTTTCTTCTTCTTCCAGCACCAACGGGAGCAGTTGCGCTTTCCTCTGCCAATCCACAGCTCTGTCGATAGCGCCCTCCAGTCCACCATCACCATCCCTCCATCCTCCCCCTTCTCTACTCCAAGTAGGTAGAACTCCGAGACGTCGATATCTAGAAATACAGAATACCATCGCGTGCCACTTCCCGAAACCGAGCGCTTTGTGACTCAGGAACCTTAGTACCCTATTGCATGGTAGAAACCCTTATCTGACCAGGTTAGTGACCGGGCCGGTCGCCGAAACATTGATGCCGCTGAGTAGGGCCCGTCCACAATCCTGCTGGTTTCAGGCGGGTTGGAAACTGTGCACAGTTCGATAGTTAAGCTTGCCGGTCAAGTACGTTTCTGATGGGAGGAGGTCAACTCGCCTTTGCTATGTGCCAGATCAAACCAATATGGATCTGGCGTACCTGCTACCCTTCTCTCTCTGTCTGTTGGCAACATTAACAGAGCACCTCGCCTCACCAACGAGAGGTCAAGTATCGTAGGAGATCTCGTACCGGTTGCTGACGCTACCTTCCGCCACTCACAATACAAGGACGGACACAGGCCAACGTATCCATGTTTATCTTTCTCGCTTAATAACATACATACCGTCCTCAACGAAACAGAGGTGTTCGCTTGAAGCGCATTCATACGACGTCAATTTCTCGCCTGTGCTCCCGCGCTCTGTACTGCAAATATTCAGATAGCCCGTGAGAGTATGTCATCGCCTGTACACCTGTTCTGGCCCAACGAATGGACCATAGCGCATCCACTGCTTGCTGAACCTGGCATGTACTGATATAGCACCAATCTTTGCAGTAGGAACAGCCATCCTGCGGCACATGAGGCAATATGGCTTATATTCAGGAATCAAACATCGCTCTATTGTTTAGTAACATCTGGTACCAAACGAGTCTAGGTACTCCACATGCAACGTTAGTAGGCGCCCATATCAGGAGAGATGTAAGACCGTTTGGAGTTTCTATCTAACTTCGGTTAAGTACTTGGACGACGACGGCAATATATACCGGCCGTTGTTCTGATCAACAAGTAACATGACCTAATAGCCCATCGTGGCGATGAGGTCTCAGCGGCTGCCCTAGGTCGTTAGCTAAAGTGTAAACGGTAAGTCATACGTTAATACGGCGACAACTCACCTTGTGCCTGTTCATTGTGTTAATCCCGCTGCTCAGGCAGCTTTCGTGCGTGTGACTGACATGAAGGCTGACTTAAGGCCATTGTGCTTGTCACTCCTCCGTCTCCCGACCACAACATCGTCGACATGCCCCTAGATTCCGAGTCCGCTCTGTTAAGGAACGAGTTAAAGTTAACGTGCAGCCAGGTAAGTCGCTTACAGGCAGCAGAGGGCTCTTACGACAATATACTTATCAGTCTGTATACAATCACTTGCTGCAGCTCATAACTATCCCCTAGCAAGCTAGCTTCTCGGTATCAACACTCCCCTTCAGCGACTCACGATTGTACCGCTTTTCAAACGGTTCAATGAGACGAAAAACCCGAAGCTGGTCAGAATCTAGTGGAGAGGCCCAAAGCGCGTTCTTCCTGCTCTTTGGCCATTGCTAAAACGAAGGCCGAAAGTGACTACCGACAGCCGGTGCGCGGCCCAAAAAGGTTTGGGGAATATTATCTTTTCAATTTGTATGCCGTTTTAAATGAGCCATACCGAAAGTTCACTCATGAGTTGTTAGAGGCGATTACGGATACAACGTGTCGGGGTATTCAATACGAGCGCTTCGGAACCTTTTCGGGTTATTTCATGTGAGCCGGTTTGGATCGGATGTTTCGGGTGATTTTACAGCTATCGCGGAGGCGATATTCAACCGGCTAGTCCTTCTCCTCGACGATCTCGGCAGTGACATGCTCCCCGGCCCGTCTCCCGAGCGTCATGGATGACATGGACGATACCTGGAACACCAATATCCGTACCTAGAGCCATGCCTGGCAGCCCTGCTCGCGCTGGGCGATAAAGTGCGCTTTGCTACTATCGCGCCGGCCGTGATAGTCACGGCAGTCTGGCTGCCGGACAAGCGCCTTACACTTCGCGTGGTCAGTGCAGTATATAACCCCCTTCTCGCCTGGCGATACCGGTAGACGTTGGAGCCGGGCATCTACTAACTTCTTCACCTCCATGACGCCCCATCCGTCACGCACACAAAGGACGGAGTACCGCACTTCCAGTCGGTGACTCGACGCACGGATATGGAGTGGACCCTGGAGCTGTATACTCTGTACTCTGTAGCCTCCTCGAAATCGCTCAATTCGGCGTACGGGGCCACCACGATGGTCACGAGCTCTTCCCACCACCCGTTGGCAGCACAGCAACCAGCGGGCTCTGCTTCGCCGCGGCCAGCGTTGAGGCAGGACAGCTAGGAGTGCCCGCAGGAAGTGGGCGGCGGCTTCAAGGTCGACAAGCTGCTGCGCGTCGCATCCGAGGAACCGCGTCTTACCTGCCCGACCCTCTCCAGCAAGAAGCGGGGGATCACAGGGCCCGGCTCCTTTGATGTCGTGCTCGTCGTTGAAGCCCTCGACGGCCCGGATCGGGTTTAACGCGCCGTGTGGGCGAGCCGCTCGTCCATGTCCGGGCCGGGACTCCTGGCGACGGTCCCTCAAGTGGCCCTCAAGGTTACGGACCGCATGCATAGCCATCGCATGCATAGTCATAGAAGGCGCAGATCAGCCGAGGGTTTCAAATCAAATTAACCTTTTTCTACGCCCGCAACACGCGGAGCTAGCACGAGTCATAACAAATGCCAATTCCACCAGCTTTTCACGTCAAGGTTATCAAGGTGATCTAGGTAGATAACTTTGTTATCTAACTAACCAATATCTATCTACTAGAACAGAGCATTTCGCCCCTTGTTTCTCAATCAACATCCCGAATTCCCGCGTCCACATCGTCCTTGGCGGAGTGATACTGCGTTGCTATATTGCCGCCCATCATGGTCCCTCCGAGGCTCCGAGGATGCTGCGATAGCTGTACCAGGAGCAAGCTCAAGTGCAGCGGTCAAAGACCTTCATGCCAAAGATGTCAGCTACGGGGCGACGACTGCGTATACAGCAAAGCCCGGCGCGTTGGGCGTCCACCCCTCAGGCCGAACAAGCTACGTAAACCATCGCCTACAATCTCTCCTGATCAAGAGCCACCAACGCCTGTTCCCAGCCCTGGAAATCATCCGACCAGCAGCGTTCATTGTTCAGATAGTGAACCGCCTCTTCCCCCTCTTCAAGATCCCACCCTGCCCTCGCCAGACTCGCACAATACCGCTTTGTCGATGCAAGATACCTGGAACCAAGAGTCAGCCCCCAGTCTGGAATTCTCTCAGGCTTCAAACATTACCGACCTCGACAACATGATGCTGGGCGATCTGCTATGGACTAACACGCAAGGACTTGATTCGGTGCCCCCTGGAAACGTGGGACTGGACTGGAGTCGAGGAAACGCCCCTTTCAACGGAGTCCTACGAAACGCTGATCTACAACATGACGTGTCTATCGACCGGCCACTAGGCCAGGCTTCAGCAAACCCAGCAGCTCCGTACTATGATACGGCCCAAAAGACGACACGTTCCAGGGCTCAGCCGACAAAAACCCAGGCTGAGATCGATGCAATTATTGCCAGTATCACAAACATTGCCGAGCAATCAACCATGTCGCATCATATCCGGGAGGAATCATGCCCAAGCTTATGGCCGCAGCTACTAAGCAAGGCCCAACTGCTCATGTCTATCGCGGGAGTTCAGGGATCCGAGAGCTCATTCTCTCTGCGTCTGGACGCAGTTCTACATGTCGCATCGACTGCTGAGCACGTGCAGAAGTGTGTTTCGAGATGCGCCACTTGCATGTCTCAGGAAATGGAAACATCCAGCATGCTTGCCTTGATGTATGATTGGATTACGAAACGGATTGCGTGCGCCCTAGAGAATCCCCCAGCTATACAGAATCATCAACTTATCATCGGGGACTTAGTTCTGACGGGACATAAAGGCATGATCAGCGTGTATGAGTTGATCAAACACCGGATTACCAGAGCAATAAATGTGATAAGGAGTATCAAAAGCCGAATCCTGGGCATGGGACAACGTGATCCAGACGAGCTCTACCAAGCCATCCAGCTTACGTTTCAGGGAGTTGAGAGTCGATTAGAAGCCCTGTCTGGAATGATTGAGTTGTTAGCAAGCGAACACTTCTATAGTGCCTGGGAATCGACTTAAGTATAGGTTCTTGCTAGTTAACACGGTAGCTAGCGTTCCCGAGCCATAGAGAATCGTTTAGCAGTGACTGGTCTTCCCAATCACACATATCAAAGCGCCGATCGTTACCGTCGCCCTTGACGTCGAGAAACTCGGTGTCATGTCTATGTGGCGCGCCGTGGTCATGGAACGGTTGAAGAGCATTGACGCGAACATCATCTCGACAGAGGCCCACCGGCCGCCAACTATCCATAGCATGAGCCATATTGCATGGGCCAATAGAGAAATAAACGTGCTCATTGTGGGGAATTATGTTCAATTTACCGGCCACGTTCCAATCCTCCGCTTCAGGGGACCCCAGCTTCTGGTCCCGGACCCCGACAGTTGCTTGAAATTAGACACTGTCGGATACATCATTCTTACTGCTTTGCTACCATCAGCCGAGGCAAAGCTCATCTGGCTCAACCCATTGTTCTAGGTTATGGTCTTCGCTGCCGGCCGGCCTACTCCGTCTATCCCCCGCTTCTCGTCCCATAATTTCTTCTAGCTCGGCAAACAGGAAAACTGCAGACCTCGGAATAGCGGGTTTCAGAACTCCCGATAAGCAACTGCTGCATTGGTCATGGGGTGCTATATCCATCTAATGGCCCGATTCAACTTAAGGTTTGGCAAGACGACAGGGGCGCGCATGGAGAATGAACAGCATTGTATTTCTTACCGTTGGTGATTGTGGGCTAGCTAGGGAGCGGCTCACTTTAACGCTAGTTTCAGGCAACTTTAGATATGTAACAAATGGAATATTATGTACAAAGCTCTGGCGTGTTTATTATCTTATGAAAGTTTGCTTTTTGATGACGAGCCAGAAGAGGAGTATACGGTCTAGAACTCCACGCCTTCCAGGGCATAGCTAATCAACCTGTGTCTACACTCAAATGTGACGTGAATCGGTCTCGGGACTTCAAAAGAAACAAGGGTCTTGCGTCTGTGCTTACTCGACATTGATACGTACTCGGATCTAAAGGGCGTGAGAAAGGAACTAAGAAGATGATATTCGGTTTCGCAAGCTTGCGAGCCCCTGTTAGCTGGTCCGTGGGTGATAAATGACGGAAGCGGAGAGACCAATGGATATTAACATGGAGACCTAGTGTGACGGGAGCATTGGGCCCGCACATGACGTGTCGGTCGAAGAGTCCGTCGCGCGTTTTCCGCGTGTAGGGGGTCTCCAAGGCCGTGCTGAGTGCTCATCGTCTTGGTGTCTTCTCGTACTTGCACGGAGTTCTCCATTCTATCAGAGAGCAAAATCTTCATTAAGCTATTTTACTCTGACCATAATAACCTGAGAAACTGATCTCCAGACGCCTTACCGAACTATGAAACATTCCAATTGCCAGTGCCGCGAGATCCACAAGCCGAGACAAATGCTGGTCGATGTCGTCAGACAGGCTGGTCTAGTTATGGGTATGGCCCAATAGCCCGCAAAGCGCCTACTTTTGCTTTTTGTTTTTAAAATAGCCGCTAAAACCGAAACGGCCCGTCCCTATCCCCGTGTTTGAGGTTTCGGCATCGAACATCGGCATATGGCTGGTTACTACCCAAGGATGCAAAGCCGCTGAATAGACTTTGCCAAGTTACCTCATCAGGAAGTGGAGTGGCCGCCTGAGGGGATGCGACATCGTCGGGCGTCTGAAGAGTAAACTCTAGTCTAAGCATGGTCCTGCGGTCTGTCAACGAACTTACTTTATTCATTATTGAAGAGACAAGTTTACTTGCCCCTGTTCATACTGGGTATGTTCAGTCACGGGACAGACCACTCCGGACAAGCCGGCCTGTCAAGATCGGAATTGGCTGGCTACGTTGTAGATCCGACTGTAACGGTCGTGCTCTCGAGCTAGCCTATATAGGATAGAGGCTAGCTTGAGGGCAGGGTTTCTAAGGGAAAGACCACTTACTGAGCGGTTCGAAGTGTTACGTCAGGTAATAGCCAGGGTACGAGGTGGCGTAGCCATCAGAGCAGATTGAGGTAACCAGGTTGGAGTTGATAGCTGAGGAGCTGGTGCCCTAATGGTAGCCAGTTCCTCAGGTTAATATACTAGAGTGACCCGGAGCGATCACTCTTTCGGTGATCGTGATCATACTATCTTCCGTTCTGGAGGCAGCCAAGAGTGGGCCCCGTCCTGGGTCTTGATGCTGGTCGCGGCTAGGCCGTGACACAAACTATGTCTGACTTCAGCTTCAAGACCAACGCCTAGAGGATTACACAATGCCAGCGGTGAAGTAGCCGTTTCATTATATAACGGGTACCTTCCCAAAGGATGGTCGCTCCTGGTTCTTCTATGAAGCTGGGAAGATTTGACAGCAAGGAATTTCCAAATGCCTGTACTGATATTATAACATTTTCAAGAATGTAAGTAAAACAAAAGGAAGTAGGATGAATTGATCAATGGTTAATTCAATAAGCACACATACAGTCTGCGACAAGCAATATAGCTACTCTGATAACACAGTAACACCAATCGTGGTGATTCCAGCGACGACTCACTGATCGGTCAGATGGAGCTCGAATGGCAAAGAGAGTTGACTGACACGCCCTGTCCTTGCCAAAGTGGCACTTCCTTTCCACAGCTCCTTGAGATTAGAGGCACTTCTTTGAGTGCTGTCATAAGTCTCCATGCACAGATCAGCTCACTGTTGCTATCTATCCGTACATGCAGTCGATGTTCAAACGATGCGCGGGTAATCCAAGATGCATTCTCCGCTCTAAAGAATGTTTTACTGCTTTTGGAAGCGGAACAAAGTGTCTATATTCCAACATCACGAACTTGGACTACTCAAGACAGCAACGGGAGACCAAGTTCTCAGCATTCATTCTTCGGCCTGTTAGATACCAGTCGACCAACGTCCGCATGCCCCCAGCGGGAGAGATTCACGTTCGGAAACATTATCCTCAATGATCGTGAGTGCACGATTATAGCGAAAAGGCTTATCCGAGATACTGCGTTGAGAATTGGACAAAGTCTTCAGTGGATCAATGTGAAGTGCAGGTCCAGGATAGTGGGATCGATTCATCAGCTGGAGCTTTTCAATCAAGAAATGAAAACAACTATAGATAGCGTTAAGATAATATTAGCTAGAAC
Organism: Neonectria magnoliae; assembly: GCA_037954305.1. NCBI lineage: Eukaryota > Fungi > Ascomycota > Sordariomycetes > Hypocreales > Nectriaceae > Neonectria > Neonectria magnoliae. Next base: position 154,614 of record JAZAVK010000074.1, on the reverse strand, counting down.
TGCTTGATATATTAGTAGTAGTCCCCCACGCAGTACTGAAAGAGCTACGCCCAATTATTGCGAGGTATTTTGTATTGCTATTCGTTAAGACTTAGGCTCATTGTCTCCTAAGAAACAGTAATTGCTTGCAAGGCTGGCTGATTAGCTGGTCACCACACCGGAACCACAAGGCGGTGAGTTAGTCCATGGTAGCCACCCTGTCAACGTCACCAGGTGAGAGTGCAAATGGCATGGTACCATTGTCGTGAAACACCAACAGCAGACATTAACTTTCCGCAAACTCGGGCGGCACGGATCCCTTTATCCCTGCCGTTTTGAAAGTAAACCCACAGTTGCGGAATTCTCGGGTCCACTGAGGCCATAATCTTGCGCCCTGAGGAACCCTGTCTAAATTAATACGAAGCAGGCTGGTCATCAATTCGATTCCATCACTCTAGTCTCCGCATCAGTCATCCTTCTCTGCTTGCCAAACAATGCTACTTCGTGCCTTTCCCGACACGTCTATCAGCGCGTCCGCGGCCTCAATTAGCCCACTTCACACCCGCAACCTCAATGTTTGCGTAGTCCTTACCGTCCTAGATTCTAGTCGAGTCCGAAGTGGTGACACCATTTGCCCAGCAATACTAAACAGTCGCTTGCACTCCGGGGACGTGGGTGGGATCGAGAATAAATCAAGAGCCGTTCGTGACAGCCGTGGATAGTCGTCACCAGTGGATCGTGCTTCGCGTCGGGGGTCAACAGCCAGTCATTATGTTCCTCATACTCTGAACCCCACGAACCTTTCAAGCAGGAAGTTCCGCATGGCAGCGTTGAAGTCCTGCAGGCCCGATGTCTCTCAAGCGCACTTCTTACCTTTAAATGCTTCAACGGGGGTTCTCCATCGGGCATCAAGAGTCTCGGTTATGATTTTACTCTTCCTCCCATAGTCTCCTCACTGTCCGTCTTGCCTTCTGATGCCATACCAATTGTGCTTGGTCGAACCACGTATTCTCGAAATATGCTCAGCGCGAAACTGGAGACAGAATCGCGGAAGCATAGGACGCTGGCGTCTCGTCAAGCTTCGTGTAGTAGTCGTTCAACTTGATTACCTGGAGACTGACGCTGTGAGAGAAGTCGCCGACCGGCCTAGCCCTCTTTCCCCTCTTCTTTTTGTGATATCACTTCTCAATACGACTTCGTCAGTCATCCACATATATAGTCACTGTGTTCTTAAGAACGAAGAACGGCTTCTGTGATGACCTCGCTGGCTTTTCGCAGCCTCGCTTGCGTTAGGGAGAAATAGGCCGGATTTCTCGAACCCTGATATGATACTCACTTCAGTGAACCCAGTATCAATAATCTCCCAATTTGATCCCTGTATTGGTATGTATTCCTTCCAAGAAAAGATTGACTTGCCTGTATTCCGTTAACGAAGCCAAGGCGCCAAAAATACATGGGTAGCCATCGAGGTCCGGTGCGATGTTGGCTTTCGCAATGTGCTGGTTGTTGTACTGTTGACAGCCAGATTTGTCTTGACTATTCGGTGATGGTGCGGACGTCCATTTGGGAAAGCTGAACGAGCAACCCTTATCGAGGTCACTGAGCGCGGTTTCGTTATATGGTACTCGTATTATGGTATACTATCTTGAATAGACTTTGCACGCAACATTCCCGGTTCCAATCTATGACTCAAGAGAGTCAGTAAGTGTCAATGACAAGAAAAGATGGAAATTTCCCCAGAAAGTAGGGTCATAACGTTATCTTCTAAGTCTTAAATACACCGAACATTCTCAACTCCACTCTTTAAAAATATGCGTAGTTCAGTATCAGTCAGCCTTACCGATGTGACTCTATCAACCAAGCGTCAAGGCCTTTGCATCTTCTTGTCGGATGTAGGCAGTCAGCTGTCCCGTGAAACGTTCAGCCCATTTGTTAACATATCGTGTCCACAGTACGGCAGATCCGTACACGACATATAGCCAAACAGGTAGGCAAAGCAGTAGTCTTAAATGGCCCGGGTATGTCAGCGTTTGGGGAATCTGCCCTCCCTGCTCAGTCTGTATGTCAGACGGTAGATTTGGCCCATACACCATCCAGCAGAGTAGCCATCTCAGAAGCGTGCCATGAAGTAGGTACACTGCGAAAGATTGCCTTCCGAGCCAGAGCAGGATAGGATGTGACAATAAACCTTTATACCCAGGCATCAGCGCCCCGCCGATGGTTATGAGGTCAAACCCGAGGCTAGAGGCAAATTTAGGAAATTCAGATTCCTCAGGCAGAATCATTGAGAGAATCCGATGTTGCCAGTGTGACCAAGTAGCCCTTTCAGCATGGACTTCGGGGTATGACGCGATATACAGGCCAATTATCACGAAGAAGGAGGCGAGGATTAGGAGGAATCGAGACTCGGCCCGTGAGACGCGTAGAAATAGTCGAGAGTTATGCAAATCGTTCATAAGGACTCCCCACCAGAATTGCATGAAGTATGCTCTAGATCTGTTAGCTGTGGCTATGGCTTAGGGGAATACCACCTACGTTCTGCACAATACCAATAGTAACCCCAGACAACTAAGGCTGCGCCCATTCTGAACTGGTTTCGGACCTTAGCTGTCGCACTGACGAAGAGCAGCACAAAGACTCCGCCTTTGAAAAGTACGAAGAGGGTCCCCTGGTGTACATCGTATTTATTACCAGTTCCCGTCCAAGTATTGAGGATATTGATGAAAAGGTTCCTCAACGCGGAGAAAATGGGGAGCTTCTCTGGGACGGTCTGAGATAGATAATAACTATCGGTCTGCTTTGCGACCTGGTAGAGGCCTAGCTGCGTCACAGTCCATGAAATAGTTGTTGCGATGATGCTGGGGTAAGCCAGGCGTGGGAGCCGTCGAAGCGCGGATTTCGAGATAGAAGCCCATCCTCCTTCATAGTTACCCTGCCAAAACTGTTCCAGGGGCTTCAATGCACACACATAGCCAGTCACATAGATAAAAATGATAACTCCCAGTCGTCCCTGGATTAGGATTCGGAGGAAAGGAAGTTGCAGTAGTCGTGGCCTCAATCCTTCACCAGATGCTGGAGAATAGAGATCGTAGTCAAAGGCGCGTGAGAGATGGGTTATCCACACTAGACTTGACGCAATGCCGCGGAGTCCCTGGATAGAAGTTAGAGCTTGCTTCGCAACCAAAATTGCTCCATAAGCTGTCATTAACCACAAGAGGATTATGACAACCGATTGGCTTCTCGTGTTAATTATTATTCAAGCCCAAACCGGTTTCGTGCTTCGAGAGCTGAGTCACTCTTGTGTTACGGCTTCACATACCTCAATCCATTGGAGATTCCCTTCTTTCTTAACAGTCATGATGAACCAAGGTCTGAAATGGATGTTAATTGTAAAATGTGTCGCTGCTGCCGGCTGAAGACGAGAAATGAGATGGATAACGTTAGTTAATATGATGTCCTGGAAGGCACTTATATTCATTAAATAGCCATAATTCTCTCCTCTTTGTTGCTAAACAAATGCCTCCCATAACTATCCCGATATGAGTTTTATTTAGTGCAAATAGTACAATAGCCGAGGTAGACAAAAAATTCCCCGACTTATCCAAACATCGACCGCTTATATTAAATAACCCGACTGGTTCCAAAGTACTTAGATTAAATAACCCGAGGGCTCATATCGTTGGAGCTAGCTCCCCACAGACGCCTCGCGGCAACTTGTGCTTTGCACAGCCCACCTCCGGCAGAAAATGTCAAGGCCCATCCGTTCGCCACTAAAGCGCGATGGGATGCGCCACTCGACAGATTTCATGCGGTTGAAACGGCATAGGCTGTAAAGAAGTTTTGTAATCAGAACAAAGACGTCAGGGTATCGGCAAAGTTTCGTCGTCGGCTTATTCTGCACCTTAGTCACAAGGCTTGAGATTCCGCCGCACCGTCGGAATTAATAGCTTTCGGTATTGGCTCCGTGTTTCAGGCACGTCTGTCAATCCCCAAATTCTCCCTATAAGGTCTCTATTATCAATTCCAATGCCCCGAAATATGCCGAATGACATAATTTTCAGGGATAACATAAGTCAACAGGCACTACAGTCCTCTCCAAACCTTGTAACGTACTACCTAGGACCAGTATTTAAATCTATCTATGCGGAATATAATTGTGCTCATTTTAATATTAAAATTGTAGCTATTGGCCCAGATAGGAGCTCAAATTGTTCTGATATCTTTAATGCCCTGATCGTTCCACCTAGTTAATTCAATTCGTGGCAAAAACCTCAAGATATGTCGGTTCCACGGTTGATTTTCAAGGGCATCCCTCTCTTATTTGGGATGCTTTTTGCCATTGTATAGTAAGACACTTGAAACGATGAACTACGCTATACCTAATCCTCCTAAGCTTACGGAACGACTCGCTTCAAGGCTTCATCTCAAAAAAGCCTCTAACAATGCATAGTAAGCTCAACCTTATGTACCTAGAAAACAGCGAAAGGCCTCTGCTCACATCAACAGGATGCTGTGTTACACCACGTACCGTCGCACTCACATATGATGACAATCCGAATGAGGAAATATACGACTTGTTAGCACTTTTGAAACGTTACAATGCAACTGCAACATTCTTCCCTAACGCTCCTTACCACTTTAATATGTGGAAGCTCGACAAATACATCTATGATGCTTATGCAGCTGGTCACCAGATTGGGCTGCACACGTCAGTTCATGCTATAAATTACATTTATTGTTTAACTAATTCCTTAAATAGGTGGGACCACGTTCACATGGACGAAGTTGGGCCAAACAAAGCGTTGGATAATCTTGTCTGCTGCTATTTCATTATTCTACTTTGGGCATATGTTAACGAATCGTAGGAAAAGATGAATGCATGGCTACAAGAAGTTATCGGTGTACGATCAAGCTTCGTCCGACCGCCGTATGGTCAATGCGAAGAGGCATGTAGGAAATCCCTGGTACGCAATGGTTACACTATTGTCGGGTGGGGTTTGGACCCATTGGACTGGATTTTCGCAGCAGACCACAAAGTTCAATCCAGCATTGACATCATTGACTCTTGGAAAGGTAGTCAGGTTGGGATCCACAAGGATAGTTACGCAGGGCCGATAGTGTTGATGCATGGCCGGCTTCATACCAGCATCACGGTCATAACACCCGCCTTATTGGAATTCTTTGCCTCTAAGAATATTAGATTCGTATCTGTCGCTGAATGTTTAGGATTTCCCAGAGAACAATGGTACGATATAGCTTAGGTAGTGTTGCATCGAAATTATATATTAGCTAGAATGTCCTTGTTAGTGGACGCTGGACTAAAACATTGGTGTTACAGACAAATGTATGAAGAAGAGGGATGTATACCCTACTATTCTACTACTAATTAATGTATATTACCCCGCTGCTTATGCTGAGATGTGCTTCTCTCTCTGGTCATCAGTGACGGCCTAATCTGCAGCGTGATATGCGCGCAGACTATTTCAGTGCTTGCTTCTCAGCACGCAGTTTGAGATATTTGCTGACATTATGTCTCAATCAAAAGAAAGATCGAGAGCTCGGTTACTGAAAAACTCAAAATCTCGTGGCAGAAGAACAGCAATCACTTACTATGAAGCGATCGACTTTTTATTACCTTGATCGTCATCAGGTTCCTGCTCGACATTATCCTCAAGGGGAGATTGCCATCGATTACGGTGTACCCATTCTCGGGCCAGAGCTTGTTCAACGATCCGAGATGGGGACATACTGCTTCATGACCTCGTCGATCTGTCTCGTCTGCCGACGTCGGTCCAACGAGCCAAGAGGAATGATCCGGTACCTGTTGAACCTCGCGATGCGATCACGGTTCTTCTAACGGAGGCACTGGTACCCACCAAGGTCCGTAGAGCACTCCTCGACCTTGGCCTTGTTCGCGGTCTCGGGGTCCCATGCTTGGTAACAAGACTCGTCCTCCAGGTTCTGGAGACTAGTGAGCTGTCCCCGGTGATTGTACTTACCGTCCCTGACTCCCAACTCGTCTAGGATGACCGTAGCTTTGCCGTGTTGCAGATATAGAGTTCAGTATAAAAAGGTAGGAAGAAGGTTTAGGATGTTCGTGGAGGGACAGAAGACGGGCTCGGCGACCTTCTCATTTCTCCGCGGTGGTGTTGACGGAGAGGGAGAGAGGTAGAAGCTGTGTTGGGTCGTGCGGCTCGCCCTCTTGTGTGCGCAAGCTTCCCCGTCCCGATGAATCAACAGAAGGGCGCTTCTCCCCTCCTTAGCCTCGTGACATCCTTGACCATCTTCTTTTCTAATTATTGACTGCCACCCTAGCAGCCCAAACCAACATGCTTCATCATGCCTACTCAGCAAGTCCAGCTCCAGGAACTCGCGCCGTTCAAGAAACACCGCTTCACTGGCCAGGGTCGGGATTGGAAGGATCGGGGGCATTTTCGAATCACTGAGGATCGTTTGACCGACCTGTCCGGGCTGGGTGAGGTAGGTAGGTAGGGAGGCTGGATGATTTCCTGGGCTACAAAAAAGACCAGTACCATCGGTCACTAATAGATCCAAATAGATCATCTGCTAACCCGAAGGCTGTTCCATTAGTTTAAAACCTACTATGGACTATTTCGCCATCGCCTTTCTTATGCATCCCTTTTTCTTCTTCTAACATACGCTAATTGAACTTTTCTTTGCCCTGTAAGTCCTTATATGCCTTGACGTTTCTATCCCATAGATTCACACAGGCTTCATCAAACAGACATCCCTCCACTTCGCCATACACAGGATGCTTATATCGTGAATGCCGAGACGTCCAGTTTGATACACCATAGTGATGTTTCACAAGCGCCGCGGGCACCTCATGAGTCTTGCCCGACCTCGAATGGGTTTGCGCCGCCGCAAATGCCTGAACTGGTAGTACCAGCACACGGCCGACTTGTATTGCTTCGTCAATATGATGAAAGTTGTCCCACATAATGGGCGGCCCTTGGGTTCTCTTCTCATTCATGTACTGCAAGATGACATCCGTGAATGCCCCAGGGCCAGAACATCCTATGACTTGATCAAAGTCTACGCTCACCTCAGAAATAGGAACACCCTGCTGTTTAGCGAGGTTGTGAAGGCTGGCCATGGCCTCCTCAACCATCCTAATCAGCAAAGGTAGTTGTGGCTTGCACGCAAAAGTCCACTGGCAAAAGCTGCGTGCGACAGGTCCAAGGATGGGATGGTCCTTAAATTTGGGCTCGTCAGTCTCGATCCCGATAATCATATCGATTTCTGTTTCGTCGAAAGCCTTTGGGATGAACTCAGGTATCGGCTTCAGAGCCTCCACATCTATGTCGGCATACAATCCTCCTTCAGCGTACATAACGAGATACCGTAGTAGATCGGCTTTGATGATTTTGATCTGGACAGACTTGAAAAACTCGACGATATTTGGTCTGTTAAATCCATGGGGCCCAAAGTGGTGTTCGACATATCCCAGCTCATTGGCATCAGTCAAAACCTCCCATCTCCATTCAGGGTTCTTTTCGGTCCATGTCCGCACGCGCTGTAGTTCTTGTTGCGCAAAGGAGGGCGGGTCATGCTTCCAAATCTGCCATATCTTGCGTGGGAATCGATCTTGATTAGTGGCTAAGGAACTTGGAAGCGAGGTTGAAGGATATTCAGCGACATGGTATTGTGTGACGTTACTTGGCAAGACCGCACCAAGCCACAAGAGGATCAGCGTAAAAGTCGTAACGCATAAGACTATTCTTCGCCCTGAATATCGACCCTGGGGGTGTAGTAAGGAGTGGCGAAAACCTTCAGGAGATCTAGGAGGCAATGTCGGAGCCATGTTCCCAGAATATCGGTCGTACTTCAACTTGAAAGTATTTCAAGTACATAGAAATAAATTGAAAAATCCTAAAGAAGCGGGTTTATTTCACGGGCCACTGGCTCATGACGAGGTACGCGGTTATAAGAGATGATTTGCGAGTGAGATGTATAAGACACAGTACTAGACAATAATATAGGAAGATATCTTATTGAGGGTTTTCTTATCTAACCACTCTTTGATAGTCATTCTGATGGAGATGAAGCATCTGAATGGCGGGACATAGTGAAGCAATTACCCGAGATCGCTGCGTAGCGAGCCCGGGCGCACTGGGGTAGCCTGTCAGAGAACCATGGAGCTTAGTATAATCGGCCCGTAATAAATTCTAAAAAGACCCGAAATATTTATATATCGGGTAATTAATTATTGTCGAAAAAGTAAGGTTGATGCCCTGGTAGCTTTGGTGTTGAGGCTTTTCTTCGCGTTTTAGCTGATTGGATTAATTTACCGCGACTATCAGCTAGCACTATGTAGATAATTCAGGTATGGGCTAACTGTGACGGTTGGGTTCTTTAGCATTGTAAATCAGTCGCCTTCGGTTTATTTTGGAAGGTTTTCAGGGCGTTAAATTTGAGCAGGCAATTACGTTTGATAATAGATAACAATTCAGGCAAGGCTCGTATCATAAACAAAGCTATGTTGATAGCTGAAGCATCTAAGAGTTAACGTGAATGCCGAAGAGCAGTGAATATATCCTGTGGTGACGACGAAGCGTCTGATGATGAGGGTCTGGGCGGGACGGAAACATTACGAACGAGCAGACTGGCCACATGGCTTGAACTTGCAGCATGGTCTACGGCAGGAGACTCCAGGAGACTCTAACGGCAACAACGCCCATCATAGACAAGGTAACCTTCTTTCATCCGATCATTTGAATCCCAAAAAAGGAGACAATCTTCCGTAGCCTACAACCCGGCCCAACATAAGCTGCTCCGTACTTACACTTGACGTACGTGACCCGATGTAACTTTCTCCTTACACCTTGTAGTTCGTACAACCATACTGGGGTGCATACCAACGAAGTGAAGTCTCTCGTCGTCTCTGACCCGGGTCTGTCTTGTTGAGAACGACTTCCAGTGCCAGATAGCTGGCACGTTGAACAGCTCAGACCTTGGTGGGTGTTTTCGTTTACGACGACGGGCATGCCAGGTAGGAACATGAAGATGGCGAGCACGGAGACGCCGCTGTCATAGTCCTGGCCCAATATCATGACGGCTTCCTCCGCCAGCTCGCCGTCTTTCCACCTGTGCCCGGAAACGAAGATATGGAGCGACCCCTGCCGTTGCCTACAGAAGGCGAGCATCGCCTCGATGTTCAGGTTACAGCGGTTCCTATTGAGCGGCGTCGCCACGGTAATCCCCGACTCCCACGGGATCCGCCTGTTCTCATGTCCGACTGGTCCTGCACCCCTGAGAATTGGTAGACCTAACCCTCTCTTGCCATGGCATGTCCACTTCTGCCGACGGCCATTCTGGTCTACTTAGTGTCCTTGACCCTCTCTTAGGAACTATCCTGCCTCGTAGTTTGTCTGTCGAACGTAGCGGCGACTGCTGGAACCGACTCAGCTGCTGTGCAATTGTTGAGATCTCCTTGGAGCCGGTAGTAATCTCCTTTCTCGCTATCGCCTGCCTCAATACGTTCAAAAAGCCGTATTACGGTAATGATACTATCTGAGCGATATGTTGTCTGAGATCCCTCGTTGCCGCCTCCCATGTTCTACTCCGACTTAACCGTGTCAGCGATAGGATACTTATCCCCAGATTGGGTGACCTATTGTCCGGCATCCCGCATCACGTCCTCGGCCGACTGGTGGAGTTATTGGATGTTACCCATGAAGAACGCCATCTTCCGAGGCAAAACCTGTTTGTGTCTATCCCAGAAAGCGTTGATGTCCTCCGACCTCTCGAACAAGCTCGTTCATAGTCTCCATGCCGCTCTTACGTCACAGGTGGCGTCATCCTCGGAAGATATACTGATAGAGGGAAGATACGTTTAGGAAGTCTAGACGTCATTACTTACAAACTCTATTGGGTAGCCCAACATCCGGTTCGCAACCTTTATCAAGAATTGCCGCGTTGTGTTTCAGCCTTGGTCCTCCTCGCTAGCCCGGCTGCTCTAGAATAGTTCTGCCGCTGCCGCTACCTGCTTCCACACTGGATCCTCAACCTTAGTGGTGTAATGTATTATGTAGAATATAACAGCCATGGTCTTGCACTACGTTACTATGAATGAGATATTGTGATTATATTGCAGTCATATAGTTAGGGCTTTATTCTACTGGTTCACTATGCTGTGAGTCTGCTGGACTTATAACACTCCTATGTCCGTAAACGCCGTTCTCTCTGCCAATCTCAACCGGACCTTGAACCGGCACTAATCCCAATGCCTCCCTTGTTCCCGAATGGGGTATTTCACATATGCAGGGCTGTGTGGATACTGAATTCGGCCGCGAATTACGTCGAATAAAAACCTGATATATCTCTCTACTCGTCTCTTGTATATTGCCATTATGAGCCAAAGGCTTTCATGTGGAATTTTTGCCCAGTAAGAAAGAAACCTCCTATCTGGTCCACCAGCCCTGGCTTTTTAAAGTCAGGAGACCTAAGATAGAAGTCCAACTTAAAATCACCATTTGAAACATCCCAGCAAGCCATGAATCAACCAATCGCCATAGCAATCTACTTCTCCTATGATAGATTTGTAACCCACCAACATCAGTAAAATCACTTGTCTCCTCATCTTGGGCAGTATCGGCGATTAACAACAAGCTCCTCCAGACTGTGAGAATTGAAATTTCCAGTAAGGTCCAAAGTGCATGTGTGGGATAGAGAATAAAGTTTCTGGTTAAAGTGAGGATGATCAAGAGCATCAGAGGACCTCTCAGCCAGATACAAGTGACGTTCAGGAATGGAAATATGCTTCCAACTCTGTATTGCGTAATAAAGGCTTCGTCTTCCTGCTTTTCTTTGTCCAGGGTGTATGGGAAAGATTGTGGGCGCGGCAGTCGAAGTACAAACCATAGCTTCAGGGCTTCCCGAGCCGTCAAAGCAGGATAGCCCATGCAGAGAAATGTATACATAGTGCGCTCCCAGCGGGAAAACATCAGGAATGCTTTTTGTAGAGTTTCAGGGGCCATTGTGTGAACAACCGCGTTGCTCTGGTAAACCGTCTTCCAGCCGTCTCTGAGGATATGATATGCTAGCTCCATGTCTTCGCCGTGCTTTAGTGGCGAACCAAGAAAGGTGCTTGTGCATAGGTTTTCAACGTGGTCCCGGACAGCAGTTACTCGAAAAGCTGAGAAAGCGCCGGGAAGAATGGTAACAAAACCCGTAGCTGACAGTGCGGAGCGCGGTAAATTACCGATGTGCTCGTAGATGATATCGAGAAGCCGCGGCAGGAGGCGTTTAGTCGAGAAAGTGTTGGATCTTGAGACGTTTAAGACAGCCAGATGTCCTGCCACTGCACCGATCGCAGGGTCCTGCATCAAGGGGCTCACGATGTTGCGAAGTGCATCCTTCTCTATAACGCTGTCCGAGTCGAGAGATATGATGATACTGCCGAGTGCTGTAGTGAAGCCTGAATGAATGGCTTGCCTTTTGCCCAAGTTGACTGGATGCTGTAAAAGCCGATATGATACCCCACACAAAGGAATTGCTTGTACAGCTTGGTTCACATGCTCCCATGTATCATCTGTAGAGCCGTCGTCGACGACAACGAGCTCAATCTTGTCTTTCGGATAATTCGAGAGCACAATAGATTTGATGGAGTTGCGAATAAATTCGGATTCGTTAAAGACTGGTATGATCACGCTAATGAGGGGTAACTCGTTGTCCTCGATAGCAGCTTTCGTAGGTTTGTAGTTGATCCATCGCCACACCATATGTGCGTACTCGATTTTATAAAAAATGGAAATTATTTCCAAAACAAGCGCCGATAAGCCAGTAAAGAGCGGCGGTGGACGTGGCCACGGTATGAAAGATAGAAGGAACAATCCTGACATGTTGATAATGCCTATTCCAAAGCGCAAATAATAATCGTTCATCTTTCTAATTTTTCTTTCTTGATGGACAGAAAAAGGTTCAAAGCAAATAGCAGTCTTCTCGCATGAATGAGTTTGTTGATTCAATAATTACTGAGTAAGAATGCAAATAGGTGATAGAATATGTGAATGCCACAAGAAACGTAAAGGAAGAAATATGTCTAAGGTGATGCGCCGAGAGATACCAGTGAAGCCTGTGCCGGCAAGTTAAATTTACCTTATCCGTAAGTATCGGTATCAGTTTTGAGGCACAGCCCAAAAGTACAACGTTTGAATTTCTGCTAAACAGAACGGGTGATTCTTGTGTCGGTGTAGTAAGGGCCAACAGCCTCGGGGATGTACCCACATGTAGCACGGTGGATTCGGCGGGTCGGCCCTCAGCTCGTCAGTGTTAATGTGCCGATGAACCATGCACTAACTGGGAGGAGACGTAACACCCTTGTGAGATAGGTAGAACCATAAGGCAAGTAATTGTATGTATGCTGTGAGACTCGATCTTAGAAGGATTAAGACCCGAGACCGAGGGGGGAAGAAGAGGTAGGTCTCGTCTAGCCCACAGATGTATACCCAGTATTCTAAACCTCTTATCATTATTATGCGAAAACTGAAGTGTTGGGTTATTTTCAGCAGAAAGTACGTACGGAAATCATATATCTAGCACAACAAGATCTCCTCCACTACAATGAACGTAGTATTAAGTTGAGCCATCTAATTCAGCGTCCACCAGAGTAGTAGCCAATTATACTGATGAAGTCAACTTTAGCCGTAGGTATTGTGATGCTTAATTAGAAATATTTTCCGGCAGTCGAGCGCAGCGCAGCACAAGTCGGCTCAAGTTCTTTCACACTTTCAGTATTAAAAGTTCTTTCCAAAGCCAACATTCTCTCTGGAATTGTTCTTTACTCCCTAAATGAAAAATGAAAAAACACAATTGAGTATGTTGGCGTGATGATGGAATGCGACAGTGGGTTGTTCATCGGCCCCTGGCGTGGTTGATCTAGATCAGCTTCTTAAGATTTCCTTAGCTATCAACACCCTTGGTTACATCAATCTACCTTTAACACATTACCAGACTGTGACCTACATTGCTCACTACGACGTCCTGATCACTCGAACACCCGAGACCGGGTTGTGGCCTGAGGTATCCGCCTGGCCGGGACGTTTTGCTTCACAGTACGCCATGTCGTGATAAGTAAAGATAGGACGCACTGGGTGTACAATGAAAGTCTAAACCCCAAAAAGACCCGAACAATCTATCGGATAATTAATCTTAGCATAAGAGTAAAGTGCTATAGTAGGGACAGAAATAGCTACCCCCTCTATCATACAAAAGTAGGATTTTACCAGCGTATTCAATACGCAAATATGTCAATTGTAATGTTGTTTGCAACGCTGCGACATCGTGTTGAGAGGCTTGCATACATTGGTTTCTTAGAGAGAAACTCTTGGCGTAGTGAACATACGTAAAAGTAAATCTGCCTGAATATCCTATAGTAAATGCCCTGAGAGCCTTATTATTAAAGTACTTATGTATTAGCCGATAGAATCCATCGCATCTTTTAGTCAATGCTATGAAAATCTAATTGCGGACAACCAGGAGCTGTCAAATAGTTACACTCTCTTTATCTTTCGGGCAATTGCGCCCGCTGAGGATAGCCCTCTGAAGAATCAATCGAGTGCTGTATTAAGCAAACGAAAATGCTGTCATATAATGTTAAGGGGAAATAGTTTAACTTGGTAGTTTGCAAACTAGTACTTCTTAAATTTTTGCCTCTCGACCCGGTTACGACTATCAGTTGATCATTTTCCTCCTTGATTGATGAAAGTCATACCAACTAGCACTATGGGCTCCCGTCGAAGGCGCTTGGTGGCCGTGGCTGCGATTACTACCCTCATCTTTCTCATCTTTGTCGCCTCTCCAACTAGCATCGTTGGTGACCTTATTGACGCACCGGAGCACCCTTTAACCGTTAAACAAGTCTTTATTCATTCTAAAAACAATGCTACAGACAAGAGGAGCGATGCTTATCGAATTCTCACGAGTATACGAGATACTATGGGCTTCTACAATACAATCGATGTCGAGAAGACGGGGCTCACAATTATGAACCCAACGCTTCTCGAGCTGCCACGTGGAAGCAGACACGACTTCCTGGTGATAGCAAGGATGCCTCATGTAGGCAAGGAAATCAATGGCATCAAATACGAGCTCTCACGCCAAGTCGCGATGTTCGCCAATCTCACTTACAACGAAGCTCAGCGGCCAGTGCTCACGGCGGGAAAATGGTTCAAGCTGCTGGTCCAAGACTCTGTCGGTCCAGAACATCACTGCAAGAACCAGCCCCATATGGACAGGTACATAGGACCTGAGGATATGAAGCTATTCTGGACACGCAAGGGTGCACCTCTGCTCATATTGACCCTGCAGGTCAATGACGAAAACCTCTGTCAAGGCATGTTTTTGATAGACGCGCGTGCTTCTGTGCCGGAGCTGGCAAAAGTGATAGGCGACCAGACGCGGCAGATGCCACCCATCCAATTTGAGCAGCTGACAGGGTTACGTCGCCAGGCCCCAGCAGGGCATGAGGCAGACCCTCGGTATCAGCGCGAATAGAACTGGGCGCCCTTCCAGTCACCTTTCGGCAAAGACGATGATGAGCTCTCTTTTATAGTGGAGCCCGGCCGAGTGTTCCGACGGACAATTAGCAGTGAGCCAGTAGAGGACATTAGTGTGGAATCAGAGTCGGCGGTCGAGGCACCATACCCCCCCTGGGTTGAGTCTAAGGAGACCTAGCACAGCACAGAGAAGACATGCGTGCATGATATCACGATGACGAATAGGAACGTGCACCAATCGACACCGATGCTCATCTTGACGCTCTGCGATCGTGGGAAATGTGAGCCTCACGACGGTAATACAGTAATGCTGGGCATGGTGTACCGCCGCTACGATACCCCGAGCTATCCCTATACCTGGTATGAGCGCCGCATAGTCGTCTATGCTGCTACGTCGCCCTATAAAATGATGAGTGTGAGCAGGAAGCTTATATACCATGGCGAAACGGACGGCAGGTATATATGGACTGGAAGTATGGTGTATTTTATAAACCAGACTGGTATTCCTTACAATAGGAATCACGGCTTTTTAGACGATGAGGTCTGGTTGAGTTTTGGAATTAATGACTCAGCACCGGGGTGGTTGGATATTAAAGCAAGCGATTTAATTAGAGATCACTATCTTTGCCAAGGAGCGTCAGATGAATATAGAATGAGTAGAAAGCAAAGCCGTATAGGTTAATATAGTGGAATGACTTGAGGTATTCTTAGAAAAACCAAGAAGCTTGAAAACAAAAGCGCATCAGGATCAGGGTTAGTAGATTATAACTACTTCCTGGGCTATAGATCTACTGCACAATAACTGGCGTACATGATAAGCGAGCGTGACCAATATCTCAACCTCTAGAATAGAACTTACTAGAAAACGCAACACTAATCGCTATACTCCTCACTAAACGTGGCAACAACTCTGAGTCTTCTATATGAGGCTTTCTGTTTTCGCAACCCCGATGTAGGCTAAGATGAACGGGCGACTAAGAATTTGAGGCTTCGGGTTATTTGTTTCGGGCGCTTTGGAAACAGTCGGGTGATTTAAAATAATGGGACTGGGGTCGGTATTTTAATGTTAACCTCGGCAGTTATAGCGCCTTCTCGTGGCGAGGCCGAGAAGGCTAGTAGCATGCCGACATTAGATGAAAGGTCCGCATACTTTTTAAGAATACATAGATTACCAGCTAAGTAGACAATGGGCAGACTCCCCGGGAACTGTTCCCGGGGAGACACCCCAGGCCCGCTGCTTTTTTACCACAATCTTAACAACTGATTCCAAGAAAACATTGAAAGCTATTCGCTGACTGGCTAATGCATTGTATTCGTATCATCTAAGCCTCAGAGTTGCAAAGCCGATTATGCACACTCCAATATACTGATGAAGATGACTGGTCAGATACTAAAGACTACACGTTATCCGCAATGCAAGAGGATCGTGTGCAGATGCGGCAATCTCAACTACCACCTCCTTCTTGAGCAAAATAAACCCTCCCCCAACCCATCGCTGAAGGGGTCGGAGTGAAGCATCGATCACGGCCTGCTTCGACTCTCCAGCAGCCAAGTCAATAGGAACAAAACCCAGTAGCATCCGAAGTGGAAATCGGCTTCTCCCGCCATGTCGTAGACCTGGGCGATGTATCTTCCGCTCCGTGTTCCCGTGTTTTCAACCTCGACGAACACTTGTAGCAACTCCTGTCCGGACTCACGACTGTACTCACCCAGTCGCATGTCTGAAGTCCGGAACGTGGTGTAAGACAGGCCGAAACCAAGAGGGTATGATGCTCACAGCCAGAGTCCCAGCTCACCAGCAACGCGGGTGCTGCATTCTTTCAATTCTCCATCACGACGGCCCCAGCAGTGACAAGAACAACGACAATCTTAGGGTTTGCAGCAGAAACTCCCTTGATCATCTCGACATCGCGTGGACGGAGCCGAAGGGAAGTGCGATCACCGCCCGCGCCCACTTCGAGTCCGGTTTCGAGCTTGGACTCATTGGAACCTGCTTGCATGACCCCAAGCGTCTCTCTATCCTTGACAGTTGTTGACGGAGGGAAAAGGCTTTGAAGACAAGGGTCGCTTTGCAGAGAAGGTACAACGAATTCACCCTCGTCATTGGCGTCGTAGCCAACAACGCAGATGACTACATCGGCCTGTGCTGCGGCTTCTCGAGCCGTCTCAACAGAGTCTGTATCGTTCATGACAATTTCCTTATTTGGTAAAGCTGCTTTCAGGCCTTCGAAACCCGTCACAACACGGGGTGGGAAGACTTGAGAGGATCCCTTGTCGCCCGTGTTTGCAATATTGGCGAGACGGCCAACGAGCGCTACTGTAGAAAACTGGCTAGGATCGAGTGGAAGTAGTGGAGCCTCATGGACCATTTCGTTCTTGAGGAGAACCATGGATCGCGAAGCGACCTCGCGGGCCAAGTCTCGATGCTCCTTTGAGAAAACGACCGACATATCCGGTGTGACAACTTCGGCCCGCGACTCCCACTGAAGCTGCTTCATCAATATCCGAAGACAAGCTTTATCAACATCCGCCCAATCAAGTTTCCCAGAAACCAGTGCATCGCCAAGATGCAAAGCTCGCTGCTGTGTGAAAGGAGCATCGATATCCAGGCCATTTTTGAGCGACAGGGCGGCGTCTCGAAGCCTAAAGATGAAGTCGGATATGACGAAGCCATCGAAATGCCATTTGTTTCGCAGGGTGTTAGTCAGAAGCTCCCAGTTCTGGCCCAAAAATTCGCCATTGACGGAGTTATACGACGACATCACAGAGGTGACGCCGCCTTCGATGATGCGCCTGAAGTGTGGGAGGTAGACTTCGTGGAGGACGTCTTCTTCGATCTTGACATTGACTCTGAACCGGGCATTCTCCATAGAATTGAGGGTGAAATGTATAACACAGGCCATGACGTGGTTCTGCACGCCCTGGGTCAAAGCAAGGCCGAACTCGCCTAGAATTACAGGATCCTCCCATATGTCTCCTAGATGCGTCCCCAGGCCGGATGCCGAGGAAGGTTGACGCAGACGCCGGCGAAATAGTTTGCTCCCCTGGGCCTTGGCCTCCAGACCGATGGCGTGACCGACTCGTCTCTCTAGCGCAGCGTCCCAGGTCGCCCCTCGGGCCATGGACACGGGGAATGCCGTTGATGAACCCATCACAACGCCGCGCGGACCATCGGTGAAGCGAATGCCGGGGATTCCCAAGCGAGGGATCTCGCCGTGGACAAAGGGTACACGGTTGTAGCGATCGAAGAGGATTGTGCGGAGGCCCGTCTAAAATGCCACATCGACATCGAGCAAGTAGAGGCGCTCTGACCTGGAGAGGCTGGAGAGTAGGCGCTGCGCCGCGCTGGATGGAGACTCCCCGTTCTTGATGGCGTTGATTGCAAGTGGGAAAGTGAAAGGTGTCGAAGCGTCTGTCTTTAGGTGGACGGCCCCAGGGCCAACTACGGGATTGTTAGGCAAGACGCTTGTATTCTGGGCTGGAGGTGCTTAAAGTAGACAAGGATGAAACAAGACAGGAATTGGACGGTCTAGTTATGGGGTTTGGATGGAATTGTGGAGTTAATGAGTGACAGGAGACATCATACGATACCTGATGTCAAGAGACGCTCGCGGAGTATCGGGAACGTTGGTGAGGGGGAGAAACCCCACGCAACGAAAGAGGCAATGTCATGAGATAAGTTACTGGATTCAGCCGGAAGGAGGTGGTTCCTGGATAGGTAGCCTGCTGTACTCCCGAAAGTGCGTAGACCATCATCACCCACAAGCTGCTAGGCGTAGCCTTATCTCATTCAGTCTCCATTAAGATCGAGGCCAAACGGCCAGAAGCGCATCTCTTAGTCATTGGCAACCCCCCTGATATGTGATAAGGTAGGCTTCATTGTCTATGGGTTTTTGCATAGCTGTGTGGCTAGCCTTAAGCCAGAACAACAGAAACATTCAATGACTTGCAAGCCTCCGCATCCCACGATTGGCCCCGAGACTCTAGCAAATCAGGGGACCCAACTGTATGCGACATACTCTGGAAATGTGGTTTCGCAGAGTCTGCCAACTTAGGCCGGCCCGTTCTTTCCCCATCGTGAATCCAGATCCTTCTGGTCACAAGCAGTACACAAAAGTGCAAGGGGTTCCAAGAATTGAGTGTCATCGACAAGCATCTCGCATTGTTCGCCAGAATCCTTAGCTGTAGCACACTGGACAATCTTTTCTTTGGTGGTGATGTAAACATGGCACTGCCCACACATATAGAACCGTCTTCTATTTGTACACATTTTGCTTTTTGTCGTGGATGAGATGGAGGTGGGGATGTTCCAACGGTAGGAGGTGGTGGGTGGTATTGAGTTTGTTGGGCTTGTTCGGTCGTAGACTCGTAATATACTATACAGGGTTTGTCTACTCCTATTTATAGGAAGTACTCTAAACTGGTAATGGCGTCATAGCTGGTAGTTGTGAATCTCATTGTGCAACCCGCCTGACTGTTCAGCGTGATTCAATACAAGTTCCGTGGCCGGGGTTGTTTCACTGCATCCAGCTCAGCCCTCTGTTCTGTAACGCACATTGAGACAGCTTAAAGTACGCGATACAGTGGCTGGTGACACATGAATTATGTCACATACCGGCTAGGAGTTCGACTAGGCGCCATCGGCGAACTGATGCTGGATATACCCAGTGGAACGTGATCCGTACATCTCTACACTGTGGCTTATTGGGAGTTCTATGCACCAAACCATCCTCCATGAGATCTTTTCCCTCAAATTCACGCCTTTGCCATCTCTAAGTACTAATTCTAACAGTTTGGTCTATCGGGTAGAAATAGGGAGGGGATTATCTTGATTCCTATGTGAAAGCAGCCTGTAGCCATGTACTTGTTGGTGCACCTTGCAATACTCTTACAAAGGACGGACGGCTTTCCAAACAAAAGAGTCTATGAACAACCGCTTTATTTCCCCCGAACACGCGAGCTCACCTGCCCCTCTCCATCCCCGAAATATTATAATACTATCAACCGTTTCTCAGCTCTCGCACCCATCTCACAAACATTGCAAGTACTTAAACTCCCAGCCCAACCACCGAATCATAACCACCAACCCGTTTTCATCAGGAACCCCCGCGTTCACTGCCGCGAATCCGGCTCCCTCAAAATGGACGCCTTCAACAAAACCATGTGCGCCATCACTGGCTTTATTGCCCTTGCCGTTTTAATTTTCGTCGTCCGCGAGGAAATCGCTCGCCTGGTTCAGGATGTGGAGCCGGCCGTTAAGACGGAGAGCAGCCCGGATGCTTTAGTTTCCGCTGCTAAGGAGGGGGATGATTGAGAGTAGTTGGACAGTGACCCTTGGCTGGGTAGACATGAAAGCCTTGCAGCCTTCTTCCAGTCCGACATCAATTCGGTAGAATAGGTAGATGAAAACTACGAGAATACAAATGCCGGCATCAGTGCTGCCTTTATTGGAGACGTTGACCCCCAGGAAAGATTCAGAAAATGGCCGCCAGCACAATGGACTCAGGTGCAGCTGGAGTAGAAGTCGCATGAAAGTGGACAGAAGGATCGTTTTAATCAGTGATTGGTTTTGGTTGACCGTAGCTTCATCATTCATTATGTTTATGGTGTTTAGACAATACAGTGGCTTGCAGACTTTCATCTTCACTCAGTCAATCGAGCGGTTCTTGAAAAACTGTATTCGCGAATTCGTCGAGGCTACTAGAGGCAAGGGAGTAAGGCGTAGATGTTTATATGACGGAGTTGTATGCTCGTCTATTGTAATCGCTAAGTAGGTATGTGAAATAAATGTCTAGTGTACAGAGTCAAGAACAGGCTTCTATTTACTTCATGGCAGCTTTACTTTCGTCCTCAGGCGACGAGCTAGTCTCTGCCGCATAATCCCTTTCCACACCATCAATATCACACACCTCGAGACGCGGTCCCTTGTAGTTCTTGCGTCCATCGAAGACCCACGTGGAGCCGGCAATGAGCAGGATAACGCCAAACGCAGCGACGCAGTAGTTCATGCTGGACGACGACACGGGGAGCTCAGGAGGGAAGACGAACAGGACCGTGGTCAGGATGGCCCAGGCGATGCCCACGAGGTTGCAGATCCACCTGACGGGAGTGCTGAGCTTGAATATCCTAGACTCGGGAAGCATGTTTCCTCCGCGCAGGACGTTGATGGCAGGAGGGATGGCATACGTCACGCCGAGACAGACCACGGAGGCGGCGGTGATGGCGTTGAAGGTGCTGCTGGAGCCGAGAAGAATCAAGCCAAAGACGATGACCCAGGCAGCCGTCCAGAGCAGGGCGTTCAGAGGCACGTCGAGCGTCGGGTGCACCTTGGACCAGACGTGGCTGAAGGGAAGGCCGCGGTCTCGGGCGAAGGCGTAAGTCATGCGGGCGCTGGTGGTCATCAGGGCGGTCGCGGTGAAGACCATGCATATCAGGGGGAATATGACGAGGCAGACGCTTCCGGCCTTGCTGTTGGTGGCGTCGAAGAAGATCTGGAGCAAGGGGCCGGCGGGGGAGTTGAGGACGTCGTCGACGTTCTTGAGCACGGCGAGGAGGCAGCTGAGGAAGACGAAGCCGGAGAGCATGCCGATGCCGATGCAGTAGATCATGATCTTGGGGCCTTCCTCGCTGGCGTTGGGGATCTCCTCGATCATGTGGGCGGTGGCATCGAAACCCTGTTCAAGTGTGTTAGTTCCTCATTCTCTAAGTAAATATCAGTGGATCTGTGGATATCCTTACAGTCAAGGCAAAAGCTCCCTGCAGGAGGCCAAGCATCCAGGCGACACCATCGGGCCAGCCGACCTCGTTGATGAACTTTCCGTAGACGAACGCGCCGGACTGGAAGTCGGGGGCGGCGCAGGCGAGCACGGTGATGCTGATGATGATGAAGCCGGCCATGCTCCAGAGAAAGGCGCTCTTGTTGAACAGCGGCAGCAGACGCGTGGCGAAGGTGTTGATGACCAGGGCGATGAAGGTGAAGGCGACGTAGATGAGGAACTGGTGCCACGTCTCGGCCTCGTAGTCGGGGTTCATGAAGGCAATAGTGTCGACGACGATGGTGCTTCCGAGGAGAGGCCCCGTCGCCGTGAGGGCCACCCAGCCCGCCACGTTGATCCATCCCGTGACGTAGCTGATGCCGCGCGACCATCGCGGCCAGGCGATGATGGCGGCCCAGTGGTACTGGCCGCCGGCGGTGGGATACGCAGACAGGAACTCGGCGAGCGAGCAGGCGAGACACAGGTTGCAGATGCCCGCCACCATGAGGCCCCAGATCAGCGCGCTGGGGCCGCCGGACGGCAGGGCCAGGTTGATGGACGTCGACAGCGCGGTCCAGGTGTTGAGGATGGCGAAGGCGAGGCCCAGCATGGACACCTTGGAGAAGTTGCGCTGGAGCTCCTGCGTGTGGCCGAGGCGCTGCAGGGCCGCTGCGTCCTCGGTGGGAGGCTGCGGCTTCTGCGGGTCGTGGAGATGGTGGGCGTCCTCCATGGTGTTGAGTCGCTGGGACTGTGTTGTCGGGTGGAAGACGAGGATCTGGGATGAGGGCGTTCGAGGGGTGTGCTGGAACAACCTGGGAAGCCAACTACGACGCGTGTCTGTCTGGGGCCGCAAAGTCTTACATATGTAGTACTGTACGAAGCTGTTGATCATTTGTGGAGCGCGCCAACAACGCTCCGACGCCGTCTCGAGACTAGCAGACTCACAAACTTCGGAGTGAAGTGACGCTGGTGGGAGGGACCGGAAGCAGACCGGGAACAGTCCGGGGTCCCCGCTCCGGCCCCGGCTCGTTATCAAAACGAGCGAGGAATGGCTTTGCGTAAGAAGCCCTGGGGAGCATTGAGGCTCCAGCTGCTCCGCTCCACCGCGGTTCATCCCCCCCTGGAACAGAACCCTTCCAGGTGTTGTTCTAGAACGGTTTGCGGAACCCGCAAAATTGCGGCATCGAACTGTCGGAGCCGTCTTTTGGGGTTATGCTATGGGGGTCTGACTGGTTCTTTGTGTGCGGTGCTAGTCTACAAGCAAGCTGCATGCAGATTGATGGGATTCTGGAACGACGTCGTGTTGTTGGTAGGCTAATTCAGACGCGGCCATGGAAGTTCTCCCAATCCAGATGTCATAAAAGCATACGGCTCGCATTGTTTTCATCAGCTGAAGCATTCTTTTTTTTTTGTTGAAGTTTCCTCATCGTCAGACTCACACGAAAGTTCCATCAATCAATCCCACGGTAGCCGCGCTCTTCCTCGTCCTATCTTCCCGAACCTTCCCTCGCACTACAATCAGACCAGCGAGTATCAAAACCTCCACGCCCGGAGATGACGGGCTCCAATATTGGAAAAGAAAGTCAGGAGAGAAGCTCAAACCACACGACTCGAGGCAAAATACCTCATACCTCCTCCACCACGAAGCCTCATCGTCTGTCTGCACGCTCTCTAACCCGCGTCCCAGGGACCACCCGTTTGCGGGCGTTCCCCGTGGAGGCCACGCGTGGCGAAGCGGAGCACCAAACGCTTCATCCTCGCTGCTTATGCGCCCCGTGAGAGAGGAAGGATCCCCCCCGTAAGCTAACCAGCCGACTTAGCCGGGCGGTCCAGTAAAACGGACAAGCAACTTGTAGCAGGGTCCCTCGGGCGATCCGGACCGCCCGCATTTGACAAATGCCTTTACATAGCGCCGTTGGAAGCTGGAGCGCGGCTCTGCTGCCGCGTCGTCTGGACGTTCGCGTGCCAAGCAGCCAACTCGAGTTGCCAAGGCCGGGGTCAACCCTGGGCTCGATCGATTCCCGGCTTGGTATTTCTTCTAGAAGCATCACATCGCACACAGGCGATCGCGGTGGCGTCTGAGGCGAATGCAAGCCAACGCGCTCTAACACGCAAGAGGCTGCGCTTCCAGAATCTTTCTAAACTATCCCGTTCCCGACGTCATTCCCACTCGCCTCACACACAGGAACCTCAGGAATCTCACGCCGGATCGTCCACAGTGCTCCCAATGTCACGGTCGCGCCGGAGCTAGGGGAAGACTCGGCAAATTAGCCCCATCGCCTCCCCAAAAGTGGCCACACACACCCGCGGCACATCGTCAAAGCATGGCGCCCTTGAAACACCTTACGTACTAGTCCGGAAGCAAACCCAATTAAATCATCGTCACTCGCTTTTCTGCAGATCGGAATCCAGTTCTTCGAGTCCGTCCCATCCCAACTGCCCATGGGGACTTCAACAAGCTCAGCGTCCAGACTTTTAAGACTGGCCACCTAATGACTCCAGACGGGGTAAACAGCACCCCAGACCCCGAAAAAGCAAGCCTTGACACATAAAATCCATCCTCTCTTTTCTCTAGCCCTCGTAAATGGCGCCATGGTCCGTCCATCTGCGTCTTCCGAGACCGGCAACAGCATTCCCGCTTATTCTCCCAAAGCCCCAGCTTCGTGGGTCACTTAAAGCGGGACGAGGTCAATAAACCATCCTGGTCATCACGTCCTCCAATTTGTCAACGCCTCGATAGGCTCGGACCAATATTGCGGATGCTTCATTCATCATTACCGACCTCTTGCGCAGCTTGCCTTTCCATAGCATCGTTCTCACATTTCGCATAAATACCAATTCTCCTAGGTTGAGACAGTAGCTCCTTTACATGAAGCCAGAGGCTGCAACTGGGTGTACCCATTAAGATATCCTGCGAAAATACCGCGTGGAACATTCACCAAAGAGCCAACCTGACCAGATACGCCATGCTCATGCCTATGTCCTTTTTCCCCCTGGTAAGTCGCGGCTACAATCACCCTATCATGTTCTCGACCATCGTTCGGAAGGTTGTCTCCTATTCATTACTTTTCATGGGCTGGCTTGCTTAGGAACTTGATCCTACCCATGCATTGCAATAGGTCGGTATATTCTTGCAATCTTCAACTACATGGAACATAGTTGATCACTCCTTACGTGTATGATCTAGTGCATCCATCTCCAATGCATTGTCTAACCGTTTGGCAGGTCTCATATTCCTAGACCTACACAGGCGGTCGCATTTCAAGTAGTGGGGATTGTATAAGTGCCACTTCATGGTAATGGTTCTCCATGGGGTTCTCCGACGGTCGCCATCTTTCTCCAGACTGTATCTGAGTGACCACGGGTTTTTAATAATAGTTTCCTCTTTTCCAATCTCGGATTTCGTAATGAATAAAGATTAAGTCTCTACACTCACGTAATACCCCTCAAGAAAGATGGGACTGGGGATTTTGCCACCCACCACAGACCCTTGTTTCTTGTACGTGATGGCAACTCTTAGGAACCTACATGGACACATGTCAATCACCCGACTATTCACTGGCGTGCCACATGCCCGCACGTGTGAAAATAAAGCTCAATGGATAGTTCTCATTATGCTTATCGAAAAGACTGCAGATTCTACTCAATCAATCTGAGTAAAGCTGATTGTAGTATTATGGGACATGATTCGAAATGAGACTCTCTGAGGGATTTGGTAGCCCGCGCTCAGAGCAAGACAAGGTGGCGGGTCGAAAGGTCTTTTCTTCTCCCGAGCTTTTTCGCTTCGGCAAACAGGTTCTACGCACCCTGGTTCCGATCACAGGGTAAGAATGGACAAATGGATGGATGGATTTTATTGCAAACTACCGTCACTTTTAAACCCATTTTAACGGAGGCACCCGGTTCCATGACCAAGTGTGGCAAAGTAGTTTAAATCGCTACCGGCTCGGAAGCCTGTGGGCCTGTTTTCGCGTCTAACAACGAGTCACGGGTATCAGCAGCTTAAGCCGTTTGCATTTCGTACCTGTTGTAGCGTTATTCGGCAAATCTTTACTACTCTTGGAAGCCAGGCCGCGGCAGAAAGCATAGGGCTCGAAGCGCTTGCTCATGGTTCAGCTGTTGATATAACACTCAGTAAGCAATCCTTTACCCGTTACCAAGCGGATCAGGATTGAAACTCTCCTCACTGACACATGATGCACAGCTCTTACATCATTATATCTTTCCAACTTCTAACTCCCCTACAACTATATGCTAAGAACGGGTTATCTATGATTAGTAAAACATAAGTAAGATTTAAGGGTAAGGTCCGTATAACTCAAACACAGACGTTGCCCATTTGTCAACCGTGTGAGAGTTCCGCAAAACTTCCACCAAACCTCCGCCATTCTTCAAAGTTCCACCAGACCTGCACCAAGCGCTTCCTCTAAGAAACAACAGCCAAGTATAAAAGCTAGAACTCTCCTCGCTGCTTTGGTGTATCCCATCAATACTCATCCATCCTCCTCTATCTTCAAGTCATTACTATCTCACTCCAGACCATGAGCCATGGCTCCCAAATTCGAACAAACCACCCGAGCGAGCGAGTCGGTGCCGTACTACGCCAACCAGATTGCCGGCAAGACCATTCTTGTCACTGGCATCTCCTCTGGCAGACTGGGCGATAGCTTCGTCAAGGAGGTGTCCATCGGCAACCCTGCGGCTTTCATCCTCGCCGGTCGCTCTCCGAGCAAGTTCCAATCACTAGTTGACCATCTTACGAACGCGCATCCGAACATCGCCGTCAAGTCTCTCGCTTCAGACTTGACGTCTCTCGCCAATATTCATAAGGCTACCGAGATAGTTAACTCCTATTCCGATATGCCACATATCGACATGCTCGTGAACAACACTAGAATCATCGCGATCCCCTACCGCCTGACCCAGGATAGCTTCGAGAGCTAGCTGCAGACAAACCATCTTGCCATTTCCTATTCACGAACCTCATCGTGGACAAGGTCCTTGCCTCAAAGACACCTCGCGTCGTGATCATCAGCAGCATGGGCCACCGCCATGGCCACATCCGATGGGCCGACTACAACTTCAGTGACGGAAAGCTGCATGACCAGTGGACCGCGTACGGGCAGTCGAAGCGGCTAACGCATTAACGGCCATCGCACTCGCTAAAAAGCTCGGCCCAAAGGGTCTTGTCTCGTTCAGCGATTATCCGGGCTCTGTGGGGACCAACCTCGCCACCCACGAGCCAACTCCAGCAGGGAGAACTTCTTCTGCACGCCCTCCTTGTATTCCTGCACACTCTCGAACCCGTGCTTCATGGCAAAGGCCGGCGAGAGCCGAAACGGGTACTCATGACCGTCGGCCTTGTCGATCCAATCGCGGTCGTAAAAGTAATGACAACCGGCACCCTGGGCAATGCAACCAAGCAGTCGATCCTTGTGTGTGTGGGCGATGCAGACGGCGTAGTAGCCGCCGGAGCTAAGGCCTCAGCACAAGACACGGCTCATGTCGAATCGATTGTCCTTCTCCGTCCAGTCGAACACGCTCGACCACAGCCGGTCGGGACTATCTGGGTCGGCCGAGTCGGCGGGATAGTCGGCGGTTCCGGGAATCTCGGCGACGATGACGGCCCACCCGCGGGACAGGAGCTCGTCACAGAGGGCAGTGAAGTGGGGGCGGTAGCCGTCAAGGCCGGTGAGCACGAGGATAGTGGGCAACTGGTTTAGTTGTGTACTTGGTTGGGCTTGGCCTGACGGGATGCGGGCGTACACGGGGATGGAGTCGCGGTCGGCCCCGCTACGGAAGACGTGCGGGATGGCGATTTCCGTCACAGGAACGGTCCAGTTACGTCCAGCCTTCATGTACACGGCCTTCTGCCACTCCCACGCCCGCCACTTGACCGGCTCGTTGACGCGCGGGTACGCCGTGATGTAGGGGAAGCGCGCGATACGCAGCACGTACGCGGCCCGGAGATATAGAGCGCTAGCACGTGTCTTGTCTCCTTGTTGCATGGCCTCGTTGGCCTGGATCTCCAGCCTCTCGGCCATTGGGAAGAAGGCCTCGGTAAACTCTTTGGAGGTCCCGCCGTTGACATTGTCCGCGATGAGACGCTCAAAGACGGGCTCGAAGTCCTCGTACACCCCGTCGTGGAATGGGTAGACGGCCTTGGTGCAGGGCAACTTCCACATGGTCTCCCAGAGAGCAGCTATGCCTTCGTGGTGCGGCATGCGCTGCTCAAAGGCCGATTGTCCCATGAGCCATTGTCGCGGCTGCGAGGGGGATTTTGTGCTCTGCGAGGACATGGTGTGTTCCCTGTTGAGAGTGTGATTGGAGGGGAGAGATGAAGAAGGCTGGCCGGCACGGTCTGAAAGAGAGGAGTTGAAGGAGATGAAGTGTTTAATCAACCAGCTCACACCTAAAATGGCTGTTCCGTGGGAGCTTCGTTCTAGCATTGTTCATGAACACGGTGGAGATCTCTCAGGCATATCTTCCCTGGGTGACATCTCACTCTTAACACTAAATGACGCCCTTGCTTACATAACTCAACGCGGCGTCTTCTCAGGGCAAATCCAGGATTGTTCAGCTGCAGCTCAGCTTCAGCTCATGTTGCTGACCCCTGTTCACCCTGGGCACTATGCCACGTATTGCCGTTAGGCTGGTAGGTTGGAGCATCCCCGCATCCGGCCATTTGCCCAACTTCTTCACATCACGAATGTGCCAACCACAGACTCTGCTTGGCTGTGAGCAGATCTTAGTGTTCTGTGATCTTAATAGCTCAAAATTCGAGTCTGGGAGATCATAATGTCTCAAATTAACTCCCGGACATCTCCCCTCCAAACCGACGACCATCTGTGTGTGAAATGCGACTCGATCAGAATAGATCGAATGCTGGGCCTGGAAAGTCTCCCACACCACGCGACGTTCCTCGCACTGAGAAGACCCGCCGAGAACGGTTGTCGACTCTGTGGTTTCCTTTGCATTTCCCTAGAGCAAGGCTTCAGATGTGAAAAATACTTGGATCTCTCGCAGCTGTCGGACAACCACCCCGGATATCCGCTTTTGTTGAAAGCTCGAGAAGTCTCGCTCGATCGCATTATTCTATGCTTCGCCGATGAACCTATTACCCCCGGCTCGAATGGCCCGTCTACTCCACACGGTCTCCCGCCTGGTTGGGACCAGGACTTGGAGAATCCATTAGGGTACCTAGACTTATTCGCAGATCCAGGTGAGTGCAACGGTGCAACCGGTGAAACCCTCAATTTCGAGCTAATATCCTCAAGTCGAAACAGCAGGATCAGATTTGGCGATCGCCGGTCGGCCCTTGCCATTGTCCAGCGGCGAATCAGTAGATGACTTCAAGGTTGTCAGCGGGTGGCTAAAAGACTGCATAACCAACCATTCGCTTTGTCCAGCACCGAGTGCCGATGCCCCTCTGCCTAAGCGGGTCATCGATGTTGGGCCAGCGGACGGAACACAGGAACCTCGTCTTGTTCTTACCAGAGGCCAGAAACTCGGTCACTGTTATGTGACCCTGAGCCACTGTTGGGGCGGAGCGCTGCCTCTATCCACCAAAGCCGACACGCTCCAGACCCGAATTGAAGGCATTCCCATGGCCTCATTACCAAAAACGTTTCGAGACGCTGTCGTGGTTGTGCGGGAACTTGGACTGCGATTCCTCTGGATCGACTCGCTCTGCATTATTCAAGACTCTAAGGAGGATTGGGAAGAGCAGTCAGCCGTCATGGGAGACATCTATAGAGGCGGCTACATCAACATCGCCGCCAAGGCTGCGGCCAATGCCTCCGTCGGTTGCTTTGTCCCTCGTACACCAGAGCCACCACCATGTCAGATCCCACACCGCGCCAAAGACGGCACACCCACGGGCTTCATGTACGTCCGCTCCCCGGTGTTCAAAGTCGAAGACATTGAGAAGACGCCTCTTGATACGCGTGGTTGGGTGCTGCAAGAGAGGACCCTGTCTCCTCGTATTATCCATTACGGGGCACAGCAGCTGTACTGGGAATGCATCAGCTCGACCCAGCGCCAGGATGGGAAGTATCACAATGACGCCGTGAACTTCGAAGAGGAGCTCGGATTGGTGCCCATCGGAAACTTCAAGCAGACACTCGGTCTGTATTCTCCGACGGATCCTGCAGTGTTCGAGGAGTATCGAGCCGCCTTGCCTGGGATCATGGATGACAAAGATATCGAAAGGTGTCTGCACATGGACCAGTGGTACTACACCGTGATGGACTACACGCGGCGGAACCTCACGTATCAGTCCGATAAGCTAGCAGCTATTGCTGGCGTGGCAAAAGCGTTCCAAGAAGAACGAAAGTATTCATACCTTGCTGGACTCTGGCAGGAAGATTTGGTGAGGGGCATGATGTGGTGGATATGCGATGAGAAAAGCGTGCCACGAAGTCAGGTTATCACTCATACGCTCCCTTCATGGGCGTGGGCGCGGCATTCGGGGGAGATTGCATTCCTGGTAAGTCCAGATCGGGAGACGATGAGTGACGTGGAGGATGTAACATACGAACAGAGTGGAAAGTTCGGACAAGTTACCGCGGCAAGGGTCAGACTCAAGGGCCCCATGGTCAAGGCAAGATACACAGCCAAAACACCGGAACAAGGGGCGAACTTGGTGAGAGAAGACGGAACAGGGATAGGCTACGCAAGGTTTGACACGTCCGAAGCGCAACTTACCGAGGGAGATGAGGTTCTCTGCTGCGTCTTGTCGCGGTATATCGAGGGATGGGCGTTTGCTCTTGTTCTCCAAGAGGAAAATGGACAGAAGGATACCTACAGACGAGTCGGATACGTGCGAGATGATGACCCGGATTGTCATGGGTGCTTATTAATGCCTACGCCGATGTTTCAGGAAGCGATCATAGTATAGTGGCAAGGAGCGAGCAGAGTTTATAAAGAGTCATCTTGTCATCTGCTTGAGAAAAGGTTGAATAGGATAGGTGGATGTTACGGGAAGCTAAATTCAGGTTTCTATTCGGTCTCGGTTAGCTCAGCGTGTTGCACATTTATTCAAGTGCATCTCGTGGAGACAAGCTCGGATTTGGCTTCAACGAAACGGCCATATCGAGGTAGAACTAGAGTTAGTATCAATAGTCATCTGTGGTGCTATAAACTATCACCTAAATCAAATGTCATCAAGGTGCGATGCAAACCTAGTTTGTCTAGTGTGTGGTATAAAGAGAGGCCTTTCCCTCGCAATGATGCCAAACTTGAGAACTAAACCGTGGCCCTCAGCACAGCAGCCGCGCCTAATCGTTGGACATTGCAAAATGAACTAACATTAAAGCACATAGGTGTGTTCACTCTTCAAGCTGTCTTTCAACAGCTTGGCAACTTTCCATCGTTCGGTCACTTGCTAAGAAATCACAGTCCATAGAGTGGGAGGTAGTGGGGATCTATAGACTACATTGAAAGGAACAATGATGACGAATCGATCCCCTCCCACAGCAATCTCACTTGAGTGTTGCTAAGGGGATCAGATCTTTCCTGGGTTGTCGCGTCAGTCGCTTCTTCTGGGGATCTGGATGCGGGGTGTGTTTCCTATTGGGAGGCTTTCAGTTCTTGATGGGAGAAAAGACCAAGTGGTCGGACCTGTGTGTAGCCATAAGGTGGATGATAGATATGAGAGAGAGTTGAGACACCTATTGAAAGAAATGTCCAATGCATCGGTTGGCATATGTAAACAGTGAGCAGAGAACCCGGTCATCACCTGAGGCGACTGAACATTGTACTTAAAGTGACTAAAATGTAGTATAGTTTACCATCCTGACTCATCTTGGCCTCAATCGCCCCCGATGCTTTGTTCCGTTCAGGTTAACAATAATAGTATACCATGAGATTTGAGCTTTTTTGGCTGGGATATCATAGTGATGCCCCGCGTAAAGAGATCATGCCAGCTCAAGTGATCCTCCATCGAGGGGGCAATAGTCGTCCTCATCCGGGTGCTGGTAGTCGCAGAGTGTCTCTTCCGTCTCGTTTGTATCCAACCCAGCTGCGATGTGTCTACGAATATTTGTTAGCAATTGCGGATTAGCTCAGAAGTTGCTCTCAACTCACTTATCCGTTGCCAGGACTTCAAGACCGGGGATACAGTCGATCAAGGCAATGATGATAAAGGAGCCCACTCCGGCCCAGACAAACCCAATGGTGGCCTCGGCGATCTGAATCCAGACCTGCTTGAAGTTGCCATCAAAGAAAACGCCGCCTTCGATCTCAATCTCGCCGTAGGCCGCCACCTTCTTCTGAGCAAACAGCCCAGTACAGATGGTCGCGGCAATACCGCCCACGCAGTGCGTCGCAAAGGTATCGGCATTGTCGACCCATCTCCAGCGCCTCGCCCAGTCGGTGAACTTGATCCGCAGCGCCTGGCGACACAGCACGGCGCCGAAAATGCCGAAGAAGAACGACGTGGTCAGGTCGATGAAGCCGGCGGCGGGCGTGATCATGACCAGCCCCGAGATGGCGCCCATGAAGATGGAGTCGATGGACCAGCGGCCGGTCTCGAAGAAGGTCGTCAAGGCCCATGTCAGCGCTCCGGCTGAGGCGCACAGGTTGGTTACCGCGAGAGCCATCAGCGACTGAAAAGACAGGGTCAGTGTCGTGCCGGCGTCGAAGGCCAGCCACGAGCCCCAGATGATGATCATGGCCAGCAACTGGTAGAAGGAGTTGCCGGGTCGGTGAAGGCGAATATGCATCGGGGTGCGCACGGCGGACTTGCGAGAGCGGAAGATGGGATAAGAGAGATATAGGCTGATGGCCATGGCGGTGGAACCAGAACAGACGTGTACCGGCGTTCCTATTTTGTCAGTATTTCCCTTTTTGAGAGAGTGATTTAGATGGCAACGGGTGGCAATACCTCCAGCAAAGTCGAGAGCACCGAGTGTCTCTCCGAGGAATCCTCCACCCCAGACCATGTGAGCCAGAGGACAGTAGATGAACGTAGCCCAAAGCTACACAACCACGTCAGAACAGGTCCAAAGCTATGAATCGTCTATAAAAACCAACAAAAATGAACGGCACCACGGGCAGCAGTCTCGCACGCTCGCAGAACCCGCCCACAGCGATGGCGCAGACGGTGGCCTCGAAGACGAGCTGGAACTGGCTGAACAGGAGCGCGGGAATGGTCCCGACCGGCTCAGCGAGCACTCCCCGATGAAAAAGATAGGTGAAGCTTCCCACGAC
The DNA here is from genome assembly GCA_037954305.1 of Neonectria magnoliae. NCBI lineage: Eukaryota > Fungi > Ascomycota > Sordariomycetes > Hypocreales > Nectriaceae > Neonectria > Neonectria magnoliae. The sequence continues at coordinate 122,150 of JAZAVK010000074.1, read as the reverse complement.
GGATCCGCCCTCGCCATAGGCCAGCGTGTAGCCGACGATCCACCACTGGATCGAGCAGGTCATGATGACGAGCAGCGCGGGGATGGCGCTGGAGAGGCCATTGCGCTTCCACGAGTAGCCGCCGTACGCGATTCCGACCTCACAGGAGTCAGTAATGATGACGAGCAAGTAAGTCAGTCCAGGGACAATACCGTGGGAACAATGGTCCAGCAAATGCAGGTGCAGACAATGATAAAGAGCGTGTCTGTCCTGTCGCAGTTCTCCCAGTCTTTCAGCACCGAGTCAGCCATGGCCACGGTCGATTGCTTCAATGCGAGTGTCTTCCAGGCGATACTTGGATGAATCTACATGACAGATCTGCCGGGCAGAGGCCTGCTCCTATGTATCCAAGCCATTGCTCCTTCTGTCTCACAGCGGGATGATAACGAGAGATAAGAAGCTTGGCGCCGAGGACGATCTGGACATTTTTACTAGATCGAGGATAGCGCTATCTGGGGAATTGGCATCGGAAGGGAATGTTAAGCCATCGACGTAATTGACTGAGACATGGCGGTTGTACCTCGTTTATGCAACCCCTCGCAGTTGTGCCGGGATGAGAATAAAATCCGAGGAACCTCGGCTTGATTTAATAATAGACGATGAGGTCACTGAAGCATCGTAGAGGCAGCGAATGAGCTAGTGGCTATCAACGATAATGTTGTCGTGGATTCTGTCTCGAATGAAGCCAGTATGCTTTTCTTACGAGTAAATATTGAAAGGTGGTGCTGTCATATTCTTGAGATATAATCTACAGCTCTCAAAGCAGCGGCGTTCCATGACACAAACGATGTGTCTAGTACCCACAGTTCCGACCAAGCCTATTCCCTTGGGGGTCTAGATAAGTTGTCTTTTGAAACAAATGCATAATTCACAGCGCGGGATAAGATGGATCAAGCTCGTAAATATGGAGCTTTTCGGAGGATTTTGAAACATGTCACGTGAAGGCCAATGCAAGCCGGGGATTACTGGAAAGGACGGCGTGAATGTAGCCAAGGCCTAGGAATACTCCAACGAGAATTACTCGTTTCGGCGTCCGTCACTATCGTGAACCTTCGATTCCTTCGTTCTGCGAAAACTACCTTTTCTCCAAGCACGTGAAAACTCCAGGCTCGGAGCCCAGCCGACTGGCTCGGAACATATTTCATCCATTTCATTCGCTTGTTTGTCCCTTGCAGGTGACGACGGGTGGCGTGACTAGACACCAGAGTCTCGTTAGGCCGCGCGATCCGAGACGCGAGCGAGTCCCTATTTATTTCCTACACAGCCACATTTACATTCGGTTTTGGCGTTTCGACATCCAGGAACAGACTAATACATCTAGTCGAGGGCATAATCTCATACTGGACAAGTCAAGATAGAGCATACCCACCAGCATTCTCATCCCTCTGTTAAGCACCTCCACCGCCAACAAGGTTCTGCAGTAGCCAGCGAACCACCGTCAACATGGACAAAACATTGAGCCCGTCCAGTGGACAACAGAAATTCTTCAACTACCCGGATTCATGTAAAGGGTATGCGCAGCCAAGCAGTTCCCATTCATGGATCCTCTCAGCTGATGGATTCCAGACCGGACTCTCCAAATGAGAACCAGAAGCCTCTGAAGAATCCCGTCATCAGAGGCCGTATTTTGATTCCTGCGGCTTTCATGTGAGTATCCCTTTGCTGAGGAAGCACCCAAACCCCCTATTGATCCAATTTCTTCAGGATGGAACATTTCCGCTTCATCCGGGAGACGGCTTGGCACAACGCCGGCTTCGGTGCCCTGCGCAAGATCCGCGAGCACATCATGGACTACGAGCCCTGGTACGAGCCGACCATCATCCCAATGCCCAAGACGTCACAAGACCAAACCGAGGACCAGCAGTCAACCCCTCCGGCCGAGGCAAAGGGCCTCCCGCCGCAGCTGAAGAACCGCCAGTTCTACTCCGTCTCCGACTATCACGCCATGTATCTCGCCGGCGAGACCACACCGACCGACGTGGCCCACGCGTTGCTGCCCTTGATCCAGCGCAACAGCTCTCCGCCGGGCAAGCACTCGGTCGCGTGGTTCGACACCAAGGTCGACATGGTTCTCAAGTCGGCCGAGGCGTCGACGCTGCGGTACAAGGAGAACCGGCCGCTGGGCGTGCTCGACGGCGTGCCCACGGGCATCAAGGACGACTACGACGTGGACGGTTACGCGACGACGCTGGGCTCTCTGAATGACTATGCTACCACGGCCGCTGACAACGGGTCCATCACGAGCTGGTGTGTCCAGAAGCTCGAAGAGGCGGGAGCCTTGAATCTCGGGAAGCTGCACATGCATGAGTTTGGGCTTGGTATGTGCTGATTTCCTCCTCACAAGGAGTCATCTGTGACATCTGCTAAACCTCCATCTCAGACACCACAGGAAACAACCCCAACTACGGCGCGCCTCCCAACCCGTTCAACCCAAAATACTACACGGGCGGCAGCTCGTCAGGCCCTGCATACGCCGTCAGTGCCGGCCTCATCCCCATCGCGCTGGGAAGCGACGGCGGAGGCAGCATCCGCATCCCGGCGTCGTACTGCTCCGTCTTCGGCCTCAAGCCAACGCACGCGCGTCTATCTAGCCGTCCCAGCCCGAACCACGCGCCCACATGTTCCGTTCAGGGCCCTCTTGCAGTCGACATTCACTCCCTGGCAGCGTTGTATGAAGTCGTCGCGGATCCTCATCCCTCAACGCAATATCCCCCTCTGTCCCTGCAGCCCAGGCCGCCGCTCACCAAGGTTCTCGGCATCCACGAGCGATGGATCTCGCGAGCAGAGCCCGGCGTGCAGAGCCTCGTGCGTGGCCTCGTTGACAAGCTGTGCTCAAATTATGGCTACAGAACCGTGCAGATCGATATCCCCTTCACTACAGAAGGGCAGACGGCGCACGCGGTGACGATTCTCACTGACGGTGCAACACTGCTCCCGCAAACCGGCAACCTCACGGCCGCCAACAAAATCCTCCTCGCCCTCGGTCGTTCCACCCCGTCTACTGATTATCTCCTTGCCCAGAAGCTCCGCCGCCTCCTCATGCAACATCTTGCTCACCTCTGGGAAACGTACCCCGGCATGCTCATCATCACGCCCACGACAGCCTGCGCTGGATCGCCCATCCACGGCGGACGCTCCGAGCTCAAGTTCGGATCCAGCGACGGCAACCACACCATCGAGAGCATGGCCTACGTGTGGCTGGCCAACTTCTGCGGCATGCCGGCTCTCACGGCTCCCGCCGGCTATCTCATCCCGGAAGGCCAGAAGAACGCCGGTGCCGTGGCGGACAAGAACACGGTGGGGAAGATCCCCGTCGGCCTGATGGCGACCGGAGAGTGGTGCAGCGAGTCGGCCTTGCTCGAGTTTGGCGTCGATGTCGAGGCGGCGGGCGAGGAGATTCGGTGCAGGCCTCCGATCTGGGAGGATGTGATATCGACTGCGAAGACGCAGGCGAAGCTGGACCATATTGGAACGGATGCCGGGAGCGAGTCGTTGGATCTCTTGATTCGCCCATGAGTCGATGCTTTCCCTATACCCGACTGTAATTTCTATTTGACTGTTTCCAGCCTTGCCAGTAATGCACTGTCCTTCCATTTATTTGACTAAATAACAAGGACTTCGATGCAGAAAAGGATCATGGTTCTCGCAGAAAAGGCCGTTGAGCCAACGGATTTATTCTTCACTGATCAGAGACAGTATCCTCAGATATTTATTACCTTGACCACTCTTGCGAAGTCCCCGGTTGTCATTATACAAAGGCCCTATTCCCAGCGTTTGAGGACCTGGCAATACCCAATGATTTCACGAAGCTATAATGCTAACTTTTCTTTATCTTCCGCGAACTGGGCACGCGTTGCTATTAAGCCAAGCTCAGTACTATACTCAAAGGGTAAGCCGGCAAAGTGACAGTACTATCCCTTCCAACGGGATGGAGTCACGACGATCTTGGGTGCTCACTAGTCTAAGCGAGTCAAGTAAGCGACGCATGAACCAAGCCCCATAATCGACCCATACAATCGTGGAGATGCATGCATTGACTCACATTGGCTGGTGTTTTATGAGACCCTTAATTTCGACCGGGATTACTCGTTGATAAAGGGGCTGCGCTGACAGGACCACAACCTCAAATCCTCTTCCATGTCTTTCCTTTACAACCAATCGCCTCTAATGCACCTTCGCTTTGCCCATCCTCTGGGTGTGGTCTGCTGCCTCTTGACCTTGTCCCTCTTTTGTCATGCGCTAGATGTCAGTCCCAAGAACCCGCTGATCCCTACGATTACCCTACTAATGCTAACCATGAGCAGGCAAACGCTACTGCCAATGCTACGATACTACTCAGAACAAGTATTTTGCCGGGTAGAGCTGTTAAACCAGGCACTAAACTCCGAATCCTGTGCGCCGGAGACTCCATCACGTCAGGTTGGCTGAGTGACGTTGACGGGGGAGACGGAAACGGGTATCGGCTTCAACTGCGGGACGATTTGTCCAGTGAGCTGCGAAAAACAGAATGGCTCTAAATTCGTCGCTAACTAGTCTGTTTTCTGCAGAGGATGATGTCGTCTTCGCCGGAACGGTGTCTGCTGGCTCCATGACTGATGGCTATTTTGTGAGAATTCCAAGTAGCGCGTGCTTGTGATTGATACCAAACTGACTGTTTGAAAGGCTGCTTGGCCTGGCAAGACAGTCAAGTACATCAGCGATCATGTCGGCCCGTCTCTAAAGCAGCGGCCAAATATCATTCTCCTGCACGCGGGAACGAACGACATGGATGACAGACCTTTGCTCTCGACAGAAGGCAACGAGCCTGCAGACGTAGCCGAACGTCTGGGTGATTTAGTCGACCAGATGATCGAAGCATGTCCTGACGCTGTCATACTGGTCGCCATCATCATCGGTTCGTGCGATCCCCGTAAATCGACGAGAACCCCAGAATACCAGGCTGCAATTCCCGGTGTTGTCGAGAAGCGCCGCTCAGCTGGGCACCACGTTTTGACAGTGAATTTTACGACATTCTCTGAGAGTGATCTCCAGGACTGCATCCATCCTACCATTGACGGGTACCACGAGCTTGGCCACTATTGGTATGACTTCATTACGCAAATTCCGAGTGACTGGATTCAGGACCCAGTTGGGGTCGATCCGACGCGCGAAAAGTTGGGAGATGAAGATTCAGAGGCTTCAAGGATCCAATGGCCACATATGATATTGCTTCAAGCCTGTGCATGGGCTATTAAAACTTACCTACTATGACTCATACCATAATGCCAAGCATATTGTGCATTAAAATTTAGTACAAGGCGCCTGGCAAAGACTGGTCGTGCAGCGTGAAGACGAGCACGAAAGCTCAAGACGTTCCGGACAATCGCCAATTGCGTCCATAACACAATGCAAAATGATAATACTAATCTATCGAGATTTCATCAATATACTTCATTAAGGTAACAACTAATTCGCTAACTACACGTTAGTGTCCAATCAGAGAGGGATGGCTGGTGCATAGCCGCTGGGGTTTGCGACCTACATTTATAAACGAGGTCCACCTCGCGCTTGGAAGATGGCCACTTGCTGGAGAACCCTAACACAGCAGAGGCGTCACTATAGAGGAGGCTGACTTTAGTCGAATAGCAATTCCCCCCTTGGACTGGTCTTTCTCACAGTTAGCTCTTTCTACGCCGAAGGCCTGCCTGTTTGTATCGCGATCTTACCTAAACACGTATGTAGCAGCAGCCGGTCCCCAGGTCCTGTCATTCAGTCGACTGGAGCCAGGATAAGTTCGAGCCACTACCCTGATTTCGTGTCTGTTTCCGCGAACACGTACTTCCTTTTTAAGCACGCGCCTGCCTTGAACCTTTCCTCTTTTTTCTACTTCGTCAATGTCGTTCTTATCGTGGTCGTGACCGTCATCAAACTTGGAAGTCTCGTCAACGTCGGAATTTGACCTGCTTATTATATCAATTGCGAGGGGGTCAGGCTCCTCGCTACCATCTTCAAACTTATCTACAAATGGATCCGGACCGCAGTGAAAAGGGCTATCAAGCTGACATAACCTTTTAGCACAGATGGAAGCGCCAGGATTTGGTTTGCAGCAAAGTGCCTTCTGTCGAGCCCCTACGTTTGATTTAAATACGTGATGTCGAGGAGGTAGAGAAACGAACACCATCTGAAATAGTTCGTGAAGCAGGAACCTGCCAGAAAACCGCATTCATACCATTAAGAAGCCTTTGCCTTAATTCTAATTAAAGGTAACTAGTGATTAAATTATATTAAGAATTATTCACAATATATTATAGAGCGGGTTGATTATCTTGCTTGTTGAACGTTAGGTTTCAAATGTACCGTAAGCAAATTGCTACCTACCCTCCTTAAGCAATTAAATGATAAGTTAATGAGAAATAAGTGAGGAAGAGTTTAGCAGAAACCCGTAACTAAGGCTCAAATGGCATGGGGTCTGCAAGCGGCCACACCTTGGGTGGTCTTGTATAATCGAGCTCGGCCAGCTTGGCGTAAGAAAGCCTATGATACACACCAGTAATGCATTCAACGTCAGCATACATCCATCCAGTATCCTCCCGGGTGCAGCCCTCAACAGGCTGAAATCCACGCCGTCCTCTTCTAGTAGGCTTACAGTCCTTATCTAGAATTGCGCAAACGACGGTTTTCAGTGCGCCATCTGCACCTGCCTAAACCCGAGTTTCGTATTGATCAACAGTATCAACGCACTTCTGATCAACTTAGATGCAGTATTTAAACCTTGGAATACTGTCAATCCCTATGTCGTAGAAGTCGGAGCGGTCGCTGTGGATAGCGCTATCGATAGCCCAGTTACCAAACTGATCTCGAACGTGTTGTTTGGTTGCGCCATCGAGATTTGCACGATCCTCGATGATGGTCCAGTCAAGGTACTTCCAGAGCAGTGTGTCAAGCTGGAAGTATTCTAGATCCTTCTTCACTGCTGCTTTCAAGAACTCCAAGTAAATCTCCCACTGCGAGCTATCGGCATATGCACAACGATAGATGACGAAGCCCCAATGATGAAACCCAGTTTCTTGCATGTCGCGAATGATAGATGAGAGTAGTTCGCCCTTCATCATGGATAAATCTAGCTGTGGCATGCTCTCTAATGTTGGTGCAACTCCAACTGTGTGCGCTCGGATTCTGGAGATGATGATGGGGATGGAGCTAATATAAGGTACCATCCCGGGCGGATTAGAAATAGGGCGCATAATAAGTCGTTAAATCTGAAACTAGGGCGATAAGTAAGAATTACTCGCGATGTCGCAAAACATGTACTTGCTTGGTGGAGAGCTTCTACCTGGGCTTAAGGTGATTGTGTGGCGGATACGTGAAGTCCAAGAAGAAATGCTAGGTGGCACAGAGTCTTAAATCAGGTGGCAGAGTTTTCATGCGTCCCGAATTTACCTTGATAGCATTATATACTAGTCAGGTGGTACTACCAATGGAAACCTTACTTTATTTATCGTGTCATATTGCAAAGGCTATCATAATGTTTATCTGACATCTAGAGCCTTTTTTGATGAAAAATGATTGAAAGCTCAGAACATCCCCATTTCCTAACCCCATATTAATTATCATCAACTACTTGTAGCGTGACTGGCATCTAATACTTCGATACTCCCTTGCTCTGACTTGTCGTCTTTGCTTTAAGAGCACACCAATCCCCTTCTCGCCCGCGTGTGTCAGGGCATAGAGTTTGACTATCAAGGGAAAATGTTTATTAAGAAGATTATAGAAATCTCGAAGATTATCTATCGAGCAGTCTTTGGCCAAGTCACGGCGAGTTGGAAAGAGTACTAGGGCAGCCCCCGCCTTCCTTAAGTGGTTATGTTGCTTGTCGTTCCAACGCCACAATTCTATATATTCAAGGATTGGGTTCGGTGCTTCTGACTGGATTGGAAAGTGTTATGGGGATACTGTAGTCAATGCACGGGTATCAGTTCAACGTTAGAACAAGATGTTCTTTCTTAAGTTGACCTTCACTGGACGCCGGAGAGTATTTAGATATAAAATTAGATCAAATCACTTTTATATATACTTGACTTGAGATGTAACATTGATTGCTATACCCAAATTGAACCCACAAGGCCCAGCTTGGGATCTGCTCACGCCTTAACCAGTCGTGTTTAATGATCTTTACCGTTGAATGGCTATCATAGGGTCCAGGAAGGTGGTCTGGTTATTGGTGGCTAAAAACGACGAAAGCCGCCTCGCTGATCTTTGGATAAACGTCGGTACTGTGTCTGCTTGGCTCGCTGTTTCCTTTTGACTGGCGACTTGAAGATCAGGCTCACGACCTTGTTGTTAGCCAGCCGCCACATTGGCCACGCAGCACGCCCTATCGCCGGAATTACATTGGCGTCTATACTAACCAAGATCAGCTTTACCTGTATTCTGCTAGATACATTGGGAATCACCCTTCCCTTTGCAACTTGGAATAGTTGTTCTCATCCGGATTTCAGTAATCCGGCTCCAGCCTTAATGCCACCGCGCGTCGCTACTTGATATGAGTCGGCTTGGTTGACGGCCTACTAGTTACAACAGACAAGGCTAGCGTCCTGAATCCGTGACAATGTGAGGGTGCTGATCGAACCAAATGTGCAAAGAAACGACAGTATACATTTCAGCCGTGATTGATGCATACCCGTGGTGATGGCGCGCAACTGCAGATCGTGCGCCGTCACTTCGGCCATCAGCGAGTACCACAAGGCCTGGGGTAGGTATGTCGTGCCGAGGAGGCAGAAGGCAAATAAGACGGTTCCGTCACTGCTGGGACCTGCCACGAGGATTGCGCTGCCGACAATGAAGGTTGCGCCGATGGCAAGCGAGAGCTGCCAGCATGACTGGATCGAGTCGGACCAGACTGATTAGACGATGGTGTCGACGATGACAGTGGCGTAGATGCCTGTTGGGTAGTTGTTTTGCTGGATAACGGTGTAACCGCGAGATGTCATCACAAGAGGAATCACGTTGTTCAGCATTTACTGGAAACAAAGGGAATATACCTTTATTCTCAAGTCAACACATGAAGAATTCCAGCCGGGAATGGTTTCTTACACATGAGGGTGAGAGGCAGGAGGTAAATTTGGTAACTTCTTAACATCCGTTGGAAGACGGTTAGGTCCCATGTCTGCTTGTCGGGCCTCCCGAGTCAATCAATACTTCGCTGGTTCTCCTCGTCGGTCAACAGCCACGCGCTTTTATGGGAGGGAAGATTGGGGATGACCAGATGCCATAAATGAAATGACCTCCAACGCTATTGTTGCCAGAGTCAGCAGACATGGCTAGCGCAGGGGTTGTGGTCAACAATAGGTCGGACGGCTGGTAAGACACCTTCTATATATTATATTAACTTAGGCGTTATAGTCAAGTCAGACGGAAGTAGTGCTGTTTCATCTATCCTCTCACTAACTAGTGGAAACCGGCAGTGCGAAAAGCATTGTGACAAATTGACTATGTGGGAACCTAGTATGAACCTATCTTTAATTTATATTCGGTCCATGTCCCCTTTCGCGCCATTCCTTTTCTTGCCACCTTAACTCCCGCTCTTCTGTTATGCTCGAACACCTATCCTGGCACTTGCCACGGCCACCCCATGCTGTATATTTCTTGACGTCAACGAACTTAGAACTAGGCCCAGTCACCGGCTCGTCCCCTAGGTACTCGTCATATAGTCCCATCCAGTGTCTGTGGGAGCTCTCCCATGCGGCTTTAGGATCCGGCTGAAGACCTAATGCAGCTGCTTCCCGGGCCTCCAAGCTCATAACAAAGTCAACCGCCGTCTCAAGCGTCGTATTGATGTAGTAGGCGGAGTCTGAGTCGTCTCCCGCGCCGGCCATGCCTTCGAATGTGATGGGTGCGCTTAGACCTTCTTCGACACCTGTGCGTACTAGCAGGACTGGAAATTGCCCCATGCTTGTAGAGTCCTCGCGGTAGGTGTAGCTTTGGACACAAACGATGATGAGTAGGGCTTGGAATAGCGGTTGGAGCATGTACAGTCTGTGGTTGTCGCGCAGTGACCATCCTGGTATTTTCTGGCCGGAAGCAACTAGCTTGTCGTAGGCAACATGCTTAGCCTTAATGTGCGTACATATAGCCTTATTTAGCGAGATGAAGCTGTTGATTGTTGCCTCTGAAGGGGAGGGCTCGTCTGGCAGATTCGGTGGTGTAATAGTTTTGCAGATGAAGCGTCCTAGCTCGATTTCGCTTTGGTATGGGCGAAACCACCGACGGTAGAGGTAATTATGGATAAGGGTAAGAATTGCGCGACAGCCAGTGCGTAACGGAATATAGATAGCCACCGATTTGTTACAGGCATCACGCTCGCCTGATGCCTCCATTTCAGGTATCGGACCAGGAGCTCCAAGTGGTGCTCTATAGGAGAGTATAGTGGCGTGTAGGCGAATGATGATCCGATGCTCTCCCTCTAGGTCCGTACGATATCTCCAAAGTGCTTCTTCTCTTGTGTATCCTCTCGAGGGCGGCAGCTCTGGTGGTAATCCATTAGATTCTGATTGATCCACTGGCGTAGGCATGATGATGACGGGAAGTTGTCTTGACGGAAAATGAAGTGGTGGTTTATTGCCTAGTTGGTGGGTGACTGCGTTGTTGACGGTTTTATGTGTTGTGTGCAATAGCAGCCGAAATATCAAGAGACCTCGGGGCCCTTTATACCTACGGCGGTGTAACCTTTGCCAACATGTGCTTAATTATCCTTTCCAGAAGCAATCACGAAGGGTTCTTATGTGGGGGCAGCGAGCTTGTATTATGATGCAGTGGTTGAAGTCTATTTGAGTCTTTGGTAACTTTGAAGTATCAGGTGCTCAAAAAGGCTCAAGCTGTAACACAAAGTGTATCTGCGTAAACTTAACACTATAAGAGGTCCTTCCCGGATACTCTGTGGAGTGGGTAACAGACTCAGTACCCAAGCTCACTTTAGAGACCAAGGTTCCTACTACACCAGGCTGCAAACCTTGCCGTCTCATCTATAACCCTTTGGGATGCTTTACGCAGCGGGAAAAGCTAGACGATTGAAAAGCTAGATATGGGCAAAGGGGAAATGCCCAGTCCGATGGGCCACATACTGGAATTCAGTGATTCCCTTGATGAGAACACGGATATATATATACCCGCTTGGATTAGGTTGTATTACAAAAGCTCTTTCTCTAGGAGGGTAATGATCTATATCTTCAATTGTAAATTAATGTTAATGCGGTTTGCAGCGGCGTTGGGCTGGGGGTACCATTAATAGCAATGACGAGAAGGTGGTGCTCCTACCGCTACTTACACCAAACCTCGCATTGGCCCAGTTCACAAATACTCGGATTAGCATGTATTGTTCGCTTGCTGGAAATTCTGCAGGATGAGTATCTTTAAAAGCTCGAAACATAGAGAAGCATGCACTTGGCTTGGTGTCGCCTTGACCTGAACATGGCCCGGGGAAGAGCTCAGCTCAGTCATAGGCTTTCCGCGTAATACCGTGGCGCCAGCGAAAGCAAATGAAAATTTAAACTCGTGATGTTATCAAAGTGTATTCCAAGGCTGTCTATTCAGTTTTATAGATCGGGTCTCTTTTCTTAGGCCTTGAGAGGTGCCACAGGGTCAGCGCCACCTTGGCCACGTTCAAATCCAGCCACTTCTTCTATCGTAGCGAGACAAGCTGAGCCCTTTGAGGGCAACCTTGGCGGGGTTCGCGATTGAATTTATATTTCCAGAGAGCTTCCTATCTTTGCTTCCGGCCCACCGCTATATTCATCACTTCTTGGCCCGGAAAGTCCAATATTCTGCCCGTGCTATCGCAACCCATCGGCGGCTGAAGACTTGCAGGCTGGCGCAGCTCTCTATATTTACATAAATAGGCTGCCGTTACTGATTGAGACCCCTCAATACTCTCCAAGAGACTTGTACTAAAGGTTTCAAACCATCCATTCGCCATTTGAGGCTCGTGTCCTTCAATACGTTACACCCCCAAGGGAGACATCTACAGGTCTTAGCCCCCAAGCCCTCAGTTACCACTCCCGCACTGCCTCAATCAAGTATTTCTCCCTCCCAATAAGAGGAGAACAAATACCAACTGCTTCTTTTATAGTTCCCTGGGTCATCTTGCCGTCCCTGGGTTCCCACCAAAACGGCGACAAGATGACCAAGTTGATCGGAAGTGAAGACTCCAGAGTGTAACTATGCAATGCTTGCACTCTGTTTACGACCTTGGCGGAGATAGACGTCTTATCTCTGTGGTTTACATAGGGAGTGATATGTTTTGACCCATAAGCCTCGAATTCTGTATTTCCAACCCTTCACATCAATATCACTCTCAGATATTAATGCGATTACCTCCTAGGTCGAAATCATGAGCTGGGCTACTATACTACCCAATGCTTGTGATACAGGAAACATATTGACTGTTGCCATCCACCGAAGTAATGCCCTTTACAATGTTGATAACGCATAAGCATCTTAGGTAGGTACGCGACGCCGGGTAATGAACGCTTGGCACTTTACACTTGGCGAGAAGGAGCACAGCAGGTCACACTTCGTCTATCAGTAGATATATCATATGGACTCGCCCAAAAGAAGCAGGAGCACCCAGCCAATTCCTAACACCTGCCCTTTGTAATGTGTCCAGCTACCTCTAATCTCAACGTCCTCTTGCTAACCTACTTCTGTCCAGCGACGACCTTTAGTCCCAGAGCCTTGTTCTACTGTTCAACTTCGTACTTTTCGCTGCACTTTCGCCTATTCGCCTTGTCAACATGTCTTCGACTATCTCACTGCAGTACCCAGAACTAGTGTCCAAGGGCAGGCAACTATATGCCCAGATGATACGAGAGATCCACCAGCGCGGATACGTGGTCAAACGCTTGCCCCTGATCGCGCCTCACTATGAAATCAGTCTTGATGAACCGACAGAAGCGGCCATTGATCCAGGGCAGCGGAAATACCTTGTTGATACAGGACTCCCGACGAGCGACTATGTATTTGCACTAGTCACAAACCCTGGCTCAGGAAAATCTCAGCCCCCATACCAAAACTACGTCCATTCGCAAGGACGGGTGATCCTATGCATGAACAACTATGCCGATCGCGATAGATTCTATAAAGAGCCTGAACAGGTCTACTGGACGGATCTAATGGCTGTAACCTTACATCGAGTTACGGTAGCAAACGGCACCAACACTAGAGGCCTGGAAGCGATATGGCGCTTGAACATTAAAAACCGGGTAAGCTCTTCCCCTAAAGCCCCATAGATGATTGATCGTGAGTTGATAGCCCGCTCCAGACCACCAAAAGCATCATCGACACTATTTGCGGCTCGAAGCCCATAGGGCCTGCATATCTTCAGGCCGGCGAGGACGGATTTTTCGCTCTTCTTGGTTCTGACCATGGTAAGGGCCCTGCAAGAATGTTGGCAACATATCCCGACATGTTTGGCCGTCGGTTTATCGCTTCCGTACGCATTTTCTCGTTCGGTGGACTTCCAAGCCTCTACTAGAAGCTCGAGGTGGTAGAGCCAATTCCAATGCCATCCGTGGCAATAATCGAACGCCCGCTGTCGAGGAAGGACAAGCGAAGGCATAGAAAGGCGGCATCTAAGTCTTCACTGGGTTCCAACCATTCGCAGATGTAGAGAGGCTACAACCTGAATCGTTGTTAGAATGCGAATGATATGTTAGTTGTTATCAGTTTGGTAGTTGCCTGTATAATTATGTATGGTTTGTGAATCGTCGGCTAGTGTCTTTTAGCAACTTACTATACAAATATGAGCGACACCCGTCAGGTTGAGCTGATCTGGTTCCAGAACTCAACTACTTAGGCAACACCCAAGTTCGCAGAAGTGTCCTAGGCTATGCAGTCTGGCTTATTGAAGCCCAAAGATATTGAAGGGTGTCCTTCGGATTTTTGAAGTCGGAGAAGCGCTTAGAGTCTCGAGGCCCGTTATTGCCACCACCCCTGACCCTTATGGGATGGTGCTTTCCTGCGTGATGTCTTTAGACTAAGTTCAGTAACAAACAAATGCACTGGGCTGTGGATATTCGCTCCAAGTGGTGCATTCCAGGCCTCGTACACTCTCTTAGTCCGGTGGCATCATCGTCAGACCGCTGCCGGTGCCGGCGTTGGGGCCCGACGCTCCGCGGGTGGCCTACACCGCCGGATTTGACCTTAGAAGTTCGCCATCATGGCACGGCTGGACACCCTAGGACTTTCATCAACCATCTATGCACTGCCACGGTTGCTGCACTACCTAGTCTAAGGCGAGCAGGCCCGCTCACGTGGCTTCGGGCAGCGTCGCTTAGAACCACGCGAACTCAGCAGCTACGTCGTCCAGCGCTTCGCGGTAGACTAGATGGGCGTTATTCTAGTCTCTACCCATGCCCTCCCGACTAGTCTGACTATGTAAGTATGCCCATCAGTATTGTTGAGTTGGTGAAAATAACTGTTTACTGACACTCAAGCACAAGCTGGTCTAGGTGATTTTAGGCGCCAAACAACCTTGGCTCGCCTGGCGATAAGTTCAGTACATAAGTTCTTTTTTTCTACACGGATAAATCTGAAACCAAACTCTTCTAAAAGAGAAGTCTCAAGAGTCTTTAGACAGTCATATCGATCATCACTGCCATCTTATCAGCCCCAGCCTCCCAGTTCTCGAGCATTTGCGCATGCATAGGGTCAGCTGGCTTGTTTCTAGCTTCAAGCAGCTCCCCGAACGTGTTCACATGATGGCTTGCGTCGGAGAAAGCCTTTTCTGTCTCCCAATCCCCCCGGTTCCGTGCTTCCCATAGCGTTTTATTTGAGCAAAGGGGCAACTCGTCAAACTCGTGACAGCCAGGGGCATAAACCGCGGCTTCAGTGGAGACAATCCGGCTAATGATGTACCACATGCATGTCAAACTTGGGATGTTAGTATCGACAATCACGGATTATTATTGAAGCAAGAGCCTTACCGGCGTCGCGATTCGGCAAAGATCCAGTCTTCCCAGGTTGTGCTTGGGTGGGAGACCTCAGTATTTGAGAAATGTTCGCCTCCGGTGAGCTCCCGGAACCGTGTGCAGAGCAGCTAACGTTTTTAGTTCCAATATTAAGGAAAAGGAACATCCCTTCGCGCCTTGGGGGAAGGAATACCTGACATGTTTGAATCATTCTTGCACAGCGCCTAGGAGTGTCGGCATCCGCATCGACAAAAGCCATAATGACATATATAATAAGTGCTTGAACCGCGGTTTGAGTCTCCAGTGCGGACAGATTCACCAACTACGCGAATCAGCCGCGGGATACTAAGTAAATATTGAAGACGTCGGGGGTTATACCTCGGTTTGGAACCGTTGTTCCTCAGCGTCAATTATTCGCCAGAGAAATGGGCGTGTCTCGGGTGTTCTTCCTGCAAATAGTTGGGCAATGCTCATACAACTCGCAAGCCTCTCTGGAAGAGACGGCTTGTCCCAATGGGCATATATAAAGGGAGGAAATGTCTGCCGCCGGAGCATCATCTGCGGGAAAGCACTGAGCATTCTTGATACGTGGCTGACGACGTGTTTCGGCAAGGGTTCAGAGGATCGCCAGCGACCGACTTCAGTAGTCGGAAATAGTGTCGTCGACGGTCCAAATTCATGGTCCCTCGCTTGGTACTGTTGAGTATGCATGCTCAGAGGGCCGACCAGGTCTTGATTGGTATTGGACGCCAAGGAACCCAAGTTCAGGGGCATGCTTCCAAATGGCGTCGGACCTGCCATCTGCTCTATGTCTAGATTGCGTGGTTGGCCAAGGTCAAAATTTTGATGAGGCAACCGCTGTTGCTCATACGATCTCCGGATGGTGGCGTCGCGTGGCTTTGGCTGGTCATACACGCAAGACAGTCCTTTCAACTTGCATCGTAAGCACTCAGGCTTGTCGAAGCTGCATTTGAGCTTGGATGTGCTGCACAGGATGCATGACCTGGGTCGTCCTTTGCGTTTGGCCTGGGCACGGTGGCAGTACTTGACGTGCCGGTTGAACGAATGTTCTGGCCAACAACTCAGCAATCGGAAGCCCACACGCGAAACCAGGATTGAGGGCAGTTCACCTACCTTGGGCGTATACTCTGTCGCAAATCGGACAGATATTCACAAATCCCGGTGCCGATATCTCGGCGAGAGAATTCATTTCTAAATCTTTGGATCTTCCCGAAGAGCAATGATAGTGAATTTGAAGCCAGGTAAGCGGAGAGTGATGATGGAGCCGCAAGCTTGACTTCGCTCCCTGTCCAGTTATCGGACTTAGCCAAAGTCCGACCGTGATAACGAACTAGGCATAGCTCAAGTCTCTTAACTCCGCTTCACGACCCACGGCCTGACGCCCAGAGGAGACCGCGAGAACCAAGTCGAAGACTTTAGAGATGCACGGTAGTCTGGTGTGGTCTAAGGGTTCTAAAGCATGTATTTATCGTGCTTGGTATCTTGAACTTAACTTCCATACTTGGTTCATTGCATCATCACTCTGCACAACTTAGGTCTTTCACTCAGACTTGTAGGATCAAAGATGAATTCCAGTGAAATATGTGGCTTAATAATTTTTAAACTACGTAAAGTGCCGGCAACTTGTTGGCGTTTCCCACAATCACCAAGGCAGGGATTCCTGACTGTTACTGAAAGTGCCCGTCGGTCCGTCCTTTCCAAGCGTGGCCATCTCGACAACGTGCGACGCCCCGACCTCCGTGGTAGTACCGTATTCAGTGAAGTTGGTCAGGTTTGTCTTGACTAGGCCTGGACAGACCGAGTTGACCTTGGCCCCAGTACCGTCGAGAACGCGAACGTAGTTGAGCATGAGCATGTTGACGGCTGCCTTGCTCGCATCGTACGCCTTGTAGTCAATGCTGTACCAGGGAACCTCCTTGTTGGTTGCGTACTGCAAGCTGCCCATGACACTCGTGACGAAGACAAGCCGGGACGGGCCAGATTTCGCCTTCTGCAGCAGCGGCAGCAGACCCTCGGTCAAGACAGCAGTGCCAATGACGTTCGTGGTAAAGGTTTCGGTGTAAAGATCCCAGGTGCTGTAAGATGGGTCTCGGTCTTTGAGAATCCCAGCGTTGTTGACGAGGACGTCGATGTATCCAAATTCTTTGTCGATTTTGGCGATGGCAGCTTCGATTGAGGCCTTTGAACTGAGGTCAAGCTGCACGCTCGATGCCGCATGCCCGGCCTCACGGAGGTCCGATGCCACTTTTTCGCCGGCTTCAGCATTTCGAGCTCCGATAATGACGTGATAGGAGTGTTTGCTGGCGAGGCTTTGCGCAGTGGCCAGGCCAATTCCCTGGTTGGCACCAGTGACGAGAACAATGGGACGTGACATTGTGGTGGTTTGAGGCAGAAGATGCGATTGCTGTTGGTGTGAATGATGCTGTTGTAAGATTTGTGGGATGAGCTCAGATAAACACCTTCACCCGAGGTGATAGGGTATCTTATATTTGCTCTCTCCATCAAAGATGGCATGATGATCCTAGCGAACTATCTAAAACGCCCGGCCAACTTGCCCGACTTCGACGGTGAGTTGGCTCCCTGAACCCGGGATTGGATCCAATTGGAGACCCAAATAATCGAAACAATGCAACGATGATTGGATATGAAGGACCATGTGGCAATAACTGCATAGGATTTGTAATCCTCATCGCGATCAATTGCGACGCGCTACCGGCCAACTTCGCCGATAGCTTTCACTAGCGGCCAGACTCGCCGACTTCATTTCCAAGCAGCCCGCACCAGTGACGTTAGAGATGGTATCTCGGCTCGACTTTCTAAGGTGATCCACAAAATTATGCCGTCTCAGGTCAATTAATCAGCCTATAGGGTTAGAGGCAACAACAGTATCAAGATTTCCGACGACAAGGTGGTGGCTTGTTCAGAGTTTTTTTTTTCCTAAATAAAAGACTCTACTCGTTCAGGCCTTTATAAAAGCACCATGTTGAACAGCTGTTAAACATAGTGACGAGATAGAGACTGCTTAACTTGCAACCTACCATAAATATTTCATAGTCCAGTTTGGAGAGAGATTGAATACCTGAAGGCCCATGTATTGACTGATAAAATGTAATATACTAACAGAATTGTAGATTATTTTCCCTCGTCCTTAAGCCAAGACGAGGCGCGTGAGACTCAAATATCGTTCCTTCATTCCTGCTTCTCACTGTCATATTATCCACCCATGGACAAGCCTGGCTCTAGTTCCAGCTCGGTCTGGCCCAACTCTTACATCAAGAACCAACAGCTGAGCTCTAGCTATACACCCAGGTAAACGTCCCAGTATGGATTCAAAAGGTGCACTCAGTAGAGGCTGAGCATGGCAAGCGCAGCAACACCAACGGCGGCTCCGAAACCGAAATGCTTAGCAGCACCGCTAACAATAACCGAGGATGGGGTAGCATGAGGCTGCAAGTGATACACGTTAGGAGTCCATATCACTGCAGAAAGTTCCAGAGCCATGCGATACATACAGTAACACCGACGGTGCCAAGCGAGCCGGTGGTGGAGGTGGCAGAAGACTCGCTGTCGGTGGCGGAGGCAACGGGGGCGGAGTCCGAGGCCGACTCGGAGCCTGAGGCGGACTGGCTGACTTGGGCAGAGGTAGACAAGGTGGTGGGCACGGCGACAGAAGCGCTGGTGGTGACATCTGTGGCCTCGGAGGCGGAAGTCTCGGTCGGTTCCAAATCGACAGCGGTGGACCCGGCGGCAGTGGTGGACTGGCCGGCGGCGGTAGTGGAGGCCTCCTCCGGAGGAGCAGTGGTAGACTCCTCCGCGGGAGCCTCAGTGGAGGTAGGCTCCTCCGCGGCCTCGGTGGAGGAAGCCGTGAAGCCGGACGGGCTGGGAGTGGGCGACAGGCCGCACTGCTCGGCAGCGTTGGTGACGCCGTTGGAGTAGTACCTCCAGATCTCGAAGGTGTTGGCGCAGATCATGCAGCGGCCATATCGCTCATTCCACTCGGAGTTATCACAGAATCCATCTTCTCGGCCAAGGGTGATCAAGAGGCCTACACAGTTGACTCGTTAGCTCTGGTCGGGCATGCACGGAACGTGGCCAAGCCAGCGTGGACATACCGCAGTCCTCGTGGCACTGGTAGCGGGGAGTGCCGGGCTCCTGGCGCTTCTCAAGAGCAGGGACGGTGTCGGGGTATTCCCATCGTCGCTCCAGGGCGGCGGAGGCGAAGGTGGCCGAGGCCAAAAGAGTGTAGGTAACGAACGAACGCATCTTGTTTGAAGGCGAGGAAGCAAGCGGAGCTCTTGGGTTGTCTTGAGGAATGGAACGTTCTGCAGACTGTAGCGATCGGCTGAGGAGTAGAAGCAGGATTGGTTCAGCGAGAGAACGGGTGGGCTCTTATATACCCGGCGGTTGGGACTGTCCTCGACCTGTACTGGCAAGGCAAGGCAGGCGTCTTGAGTTGGAGCTAAGTCTGGGCGTAATTTGACAGCATCCTCGTCTGCAAGTTGAGCTGCTGAATCGCTCGCTACCTGCCGGGATCGGAATGCACCTCACCTGATGCTCTGGCCGGTGATAGGCCGCTGAAATCGGTGAGTCTAGCATGGGCATTGCCATCCATCCGGTCCATCCTGATCCCTGGACGTGTGGGTGGGCCGGGTTGCTGCCAAGCTTAATTCTGAAGGTACAGGGATCCTCACGTTGCATTTGCCCTTATCAGATGATCTGATTAAGTTCGTATACAATGCCGACCAAAGGCAGCCAAGCCCGTCCAAAGGAGCAACAGACCGCTTCTGGATGCACCAGGCCCACCGCCGTTAGGGCACGCTGTTGAGCTCTTTTTCGGCCAGACCCTCCTCCACGCATCGGTCGGCATCAATCATCTCATCGGCGCCGAAAGCGCGCAAATACCAGGTCTGGCTCGTTGTGGTTGGCAACTCGCCGGGTTATATCTTGACCATTCTTGCCGCCCTGTTGTTGTGCAAGCCCCTTTTCTCTATCCCTCCTCGTTTCATCTAACTTGCATTGCATTACTGGTTCCTTTCATAACCTCCCTGTGCACCACATCGCCATAATGAAGAGCATCCTGTTCCTTGCCCTGGCGTCCCTCGCTGTCAGCCGTCCGGACGATGACAACCCGTCGACTTCCAGCGTGACTGACGATGAGATGGGCCCGGCGGCCTTCATGTGGCCGCCGGATCGTGTCTGGGCCGGAGACATGGACAACCGAGCTCCTTGTGGCTCCCGTGCCTCTCCTGGCAACAGAACAGAGTTCCCTCTTTGTAAGTGGCCTATGTTCTGTAACCAAATGTTGGTTGCGAAGGAAGTGCTGACAAGGACAATCTCCAGCTGGTGGCTCCGTTGCCCTTGTCGCCCAGGACGACTACTACAACGCCAAAATCAGCATCGCTTACTCCAACGGTTCGTAACCCATCTTCCACCTCTGCTGTCGCTTGTCAAGGGTCTTCATATATGTGAAGCAACCACGGAACTGGTACTAACTAGGACTCCCCTAATACAGACCCGTCATCCAACGACGACTTCAGCACGTTAATCGAGGAGAAGAGCATCTCGGATCTCAACCCAGGCCATACCTGCGTCGACGTTCCCGATGCCCCATCGAGAATTTCAGCCGGTGACAACGCGACCATTCAGATCATCTATCGCGCCGACTGGGACGCTCCTCACAACCAGACCTTCTAC
This sequence comes from Neonectria magnoliae, assembly GCA_037954305.1. NCBI lineage: Eukaryota > Fungi > Ascomycota > Sordariomycetes > Hypocreales > Nectriaceae > Neonectria > Neonectria magnoliae. Next base: position 101,454 of record JAZAVK010000074.1, on the reverse strand, counting down.
GCCTGTGCCGACATCAAGTTTATTGAGGCGGCCGACTTCAACTTCAGAATCCCCTGCTTCAACGCCACTGAGCCCGGCGAAGATGACAAGGAGGCCGGTGCAACGGCCAATCCTAGTGCAACGGCCACCCACAAAGCCACTTCTTCTGGGAGTTCCGAGAGCTCCGAAAACTCCGAAAGCAGCAGCTCGGGTGGCTCGAAGAAGCTCGGCGGCGGTGCCATTGCAGGCATCGTCATTGGCGCTATTGCTGGTGTCGCCCTGATTGCAATTGGAGCCTTCTTCATCTGGCGCCGACGCCAGCAGAAGAGGCGGACTGAGCGTATTGCCCGAATGGAGAACAGCGCTCACCGTCATGAGTTTGCGACCAACAAGAACTCACTCTCCCAAAACAGTGTGCAGCTCAAGGATATGCCTTGAGTAAGAGATGTATTGCCTGGAGGCTCTACTATACTGGTTGGCGACTGAGTCTAACATCTCGGTGGATACGATTTCTTTGCAGCCAGGATGGGGCGACTTGGGCGGGATAGGGCTAAATGAATGGATTTATGTGTCATGTTTACGAGAGGATAGGTAGTTGTTCAGTAGGTAGTTACAATCGAGACGTTTTTGCCATTCACAATACCATTCACCATAGGCATCATCTTGACTTGATGAATTGCTCGATAGTACTCATGAAGGCTTTGCTGCATCATTTCTGCTGAGTTGTGTCTAATCGTCAGGGTTGCAAAAACCGTTGGCTTCCACCCTGGCAAGATAACGAGCGGGGGTCATTCCAAGGCAGAACACCCTCGGCAATCAGCACTCTTCTTCACATCCTATGGTACTAGAAACTTCGCTGCAAAGCAAGGCATACCCCGGGTGTTTCGTGGAGGACTGTCCACGAACCCCGCCTCAAGATAATCAGCCTATTCCCCATGGAGACCGGAGACGCCGGAGACCGGATGTCCGAGGAGGGTCGCACGCTATGGATCCTGTCCAAGCAAGGGCTGAGGCACTAACAGGCGCTGGGTTCCGGCCCATTGGGCAGGCCGGAGTCGGTAGCGGCGCCTGCAGGTTGTGGCAATTTTCCCAGCCTCTCTGTGGTAGCATGGTAGATTCTCGTCCTTTTGACAGCCTTTTTTCCGGGGAAAGGCCTGGTTTCGAATGCAACTTTGAAGCTCAACTACTCTCGTTCCTCGGAGCACGAAAGTCAAGGCTTGTCACTGTGTCAAGGCCCAACGCACGGATGGACGAGCCGAGTCATTGCAAAAATCCTCTACTGCCACAAGACCCGCCTGTCATGTTGGTGAAGTATGCATAATACGGTAGTGCCAACGAGACTTGGAAAACAAGACTCCACCAGGCCGCCATGCGTGAGCTGCAGCACAGTATCAGCCAAGACCAACGCTAGTCCACCCATCTGCAGTGGTGTGCTCGGAGGTATTGCTCCAATAGGCAAGTGTCATCCGTGGAGCTCAAATTGTCTTCCCAGCTCCGGATGGACACTTCTCAAGTCCGATGCAACAGTGGTGTCCTCCGAGCTCGGAACGACCCAGATCTACCTGAGCGGCGATGCGGTCATTCCCGCGCGCGATTTGGTCCTGTGGATATTGATACAGAACCGAGCATCTTACGCTAAAGGGATTATTTCAACGATCCCAGGTCCACGTGGTGTGACAAGGCTAGTCCTGCCAGTGCGCCGTTGTGGGGAGGATCACAAGACTAACAAGGGTGCTTTCGGTGCAAACTCTTCCTCTGGTGCACACGTACCTACTGCAAGGCTGCCGAAGAGCGTCCGATCCCGACACCGTGCGTCGCGACAATCCTTGTGGATGACCGTCCAGTCCAGGGGCACAAGTGCACGCACACGATGTCGTTGCCCGGGAGCCGATGCGTGAATAGTTAGATCGCCAGCATGGGCCTGGTGCGGAGATCGGATTGATGAGAAGAGGACAAACAGCTTATCTTGATTCAGCTCGCTTGGCCAAAAAGAAAACCCTCGGCCAACTGGGAATGTCTTGGCTGTTGCTGTGCCCGGCTGTCATGGGCCACGTTAAGATAACCACCTGCACTAAAGACCAATGGTGATCTTGGCGGAAAGACTAGTATGCACGCACTACCTCGTAGCAACTTCAATGCAGTTCTTGCCAGCCCCCAGAGCCAGCGATGAGGGCTGCCACTTGGTGATTTCCCTGTTCTGTCAGCTAGGCTACCCATGCTAGTGGCCCAATATTAACCCCAGTCAGGCGCAAGGACATCCAAATCCGGTCGACACCGATTTTATCTAATCAATCGCATCAGCCCCGCTATCATGAGGATCTTTTGCTGAAGCCGGCCAGGGGAACGACGATCAAGTTGGGGAGCACCCTCCGAGGGATCCATCTCATTTTGCCACTTCTTTGCCAGGGTCAAGGGACGTGTGTTTCCTAGTTGAGCGTGAGAAAGTTGTAGAATTGATTCATGAACATGGGCACGGGTGTTTAGGGTAGGCACGCGATCGGATTAAATCCTTACATGAATAGGATTCGAGCAAACCTTGAACAAGGCAGAGGATTAATTAACACCCAACCCGCTTCCCCATCTAACGTATCCTAACTCTACCCATAAAGTCTCTTATTTCGTTAATTCCTCGTTGCAAACTGATTTAGATTTCATTTATTGACATGCGGTGAATAAAGGCCGAAGACTTTACCACGGGGCCAAAACTAACGGCAAGCACACGGTGTCTACACTTCAACTATCTTAGATTGGACTTGAAATACCAAAATTGAGGGTGTGAATTTGATTGCCTACCATCACTCTCTAATCCCCCGAGAGCTTGGTGTGTGCTTACATGGAAAGGAAACAACCCTGTGATCATCCGAGAGTCTAGGGGTGCTGCTATCGCACGGTTAAAAGCTAGCGGTTCATCTCACCACACATTTGCATTAGCCTACAGAGCTGCATGCAGCGTGGAGCTCTACGGATGCAGCCTTCCATGAATTTGTGGTGGTGGATCTCTTGAACGATTTCGCGTAGCACTGGCCGCTATTGAAACCATGTCGTTGTAATTCCCTCGTTAGGCCAGGCTTAATTGGCGGGTTCCAGTTGAGCCCCTGGTTTCTACACCTCCCTACGCGGTTAAGCTGCTCACCCAAGACTAAGCACCTTCGAAAGTTGATAGCCTTAACTGTGATGTTCTAGGTGTCTAAAACCAGCGACAAGTTGGGGGAGCCGGACGACAAGGACTATAATGTGCAGAAGTAGAGAGACCGAAGGCGATTTTATTAATTACAGAATAGAGGGAGGACAGCCGCCCTGATATTGACTCATGTAAGAAATGCATAAGAAATGCAACTAGTCTACGCAATCTCAATGGGAAGAAGAGACGCGGCTTGGGGGTCTGGAGGCACTGAAACGTTAGTAATCGCTGATTGGACTTGGAATTATTGCACAGCCGGTGGGATTCGCACTAAAGTGGGGTGATGCCAAGTTGGGCGGGCGCGTCGGTTTCATTGCTGACAAACATCAATCAACCCATTGTCGTTCATGCAACTTCCAGTCTTCTCCATCCCCATTATGCCTCCATCACGATAATGGCGTCTCCCGGAGCCTCGGATTTTCAGGTGAAGGATCTTGATGTGCTCGACGATGAGCACATTGTGACCTTCCGCCGAGCATTACGGCGTATATTGGCCACTCCCCTCGCTGAATTCACTTACGCCCAGATCCTCGATGGTCTGCCCACGGAAGAATCGCTCGAAGACTCGTACGTGTATATGGAGAGCCACCCTGTCTACAAACTGGGACATAAAGATCTCTGCGAGGGATTCCTTGAAAAGGCGCGAAGCTTCAGAACCAGTTTTGATCCTTCTAACTTGCGCTTTAAACAATCCGTGAGCCAACCAACCCCTTGCCCTTCTCTTACTCCTCTCCCTGGGGATGACGCAGAAATTCCATTGAAAAGTTACTGATAAATTCAGGTTCTTATTGCGGTCCAAAGTTCAACACCAAACTCCAAGCCTTTCCATTTGAGGCTGATTGAGCTTGTTGTGGTTGCATGCCATCAAATTGCTGCCCATCTTTTTGAGCTGGATAACGGAGCCCATAAACACCAACTCCATCAAGACTGGCTCGATATCGAGAACCAGGCTGCCAGTGATGACCTATCTTACTGCCCCCCTGCAGCAGCATTTTTCCACAAAGCATATCAGTGTGCCGAGCAGTATCCTAGAGGCTTGGCAGATGTGGCTGGATACTGGGCCGAGGGAAAGATCTTTGGTGGTGTTGTAGTCTTTGACCGTGGCAAAACAGAGCAAGAGGTAAGCAGCCCATGCCCTATCCCCGGCAGGCCCCTAAGATCTCCATGGTAGACTGACGGAACCATAGTGTAATTCTATGTGGATTTATGGGAGCGATATGTTCGACCCAAAGACCCTCTATCCGCCAACAGAACAGCAATTCGACGCCCTCGTTGACTTCCTCCTTGCTGGTCCCGATAAAGCCGCATGTCCTCTCCCTATACATGGGACACCCTTCAACAGGCCACGTTGGGATCCTGATGATGCTCTCGCCCGCTTCCACATCTTTCGTGACAAGTGGGAACGCAAGATCCCGGCGGCGCCTCCGCGACATGGCTGCGTACGGAATAGCAAGGACTGGCCTGAGCTTGACGACAGAAACTTGGTTCAGATACAACTGGCCAATAAGCAATGGGGCGGCCCGGTCGATGAGGAGGCGCTTGCTGCTGCCGAGAAACGGCTGATGCTGGTCACGCCGTCGTCACCGTGCTGGAACCCATATATCATGGATGTAGAACAGGCTGAGACAGATTAGTTAGTGTATCTATCGTGTGGAATTCTGCTACTAGAGTGGAGATATCTATGACTTGTAGAATTCAACCAAAAGGACGGATAATGACTGATTACTCAAGCCTCCCATGCAATCCTTGTTGTCAGCACAGATTGCCTTCTCAACCATGATAATCAGGGACGTGTCTTTGGATGCCATTGCGAAATCCCAGCCGAGTTGCGTCGTTTGGCCAATGACTGACTCAGGACGTCAGGGAATAGTCGTACTCCATTCCCTCTTCCGATATACCGTTCGGCTGACAACCACGTTTACCTAGATGGGACCATTCCTACAAGCGATGGTTCTCACACATCAACGCCTAACGCCAACTGAACTGAGTAGTATGCATAAGGGTGATGTTCCTGATTGGCCGACTCTAGGTTTCACTCTAAGAACGACGGATCGACGTTAGCTACCCTCTTCTTACCTCGGTCGAGAGAGCTACTTATTGCCGACTATTCCAAGCCACCTTTTTTAGCCTTATCTACAGTTAGGCTTCTCAGTGCGGGGGAGGGGTTCAGGAGGAGTCTATCTCCATAATCCCAAACGGCCAATGCCAAGCAACTAAGTCTCGTTGCAGAATTCTGAGCCCGGATGACACTAACTCTCACGGCTCCAGATTACCTCCTTTTACGGGCAAACGCAGTTTCGAGAGCGGTTGGGCGTGTACGACGAGATTGCAGGAATATCCTCGCAACCTTCACCAGGCATGACCATGGTACTAACAGTATACCGCTCGACGTAGAACTGCGTCGTCTGGACCTCTCAGATCCCTGGGCGGAAACGCTCTTGTCGCTTACGCCGTCACCTTTCTACAGTCGGCAGGATTCTCAGAAATCCAATCGCTCAATCTCAACGTTTCCATTTCGGCCCTCTACATCATTGGCGGCATCATTGGCTGGTTTCTATATCCACATGTAGGCCGGAAAACCCTTTACATGACCGGTCTGATGTTCCTCTTTATTTGCAGCCTAACCATAGGTGTCCTTGGTTTCGCCGACGCCAAGCAAGCGCAAATTGCAATTGGTGTCATCATGATCATGTCAAACCTCTTTGCAACATGATCATAGTAGGACCTGTTTGCTATGCCATTGTGGCCGAGACACTGTCGGGGAGGTTGAGATACAAGACGATCACCATTGGAAGATTTGTGTACAACCTTACCGGACTCGTCGAGCATACTATAACGCCACGTATGATCCCGCCTATTGCAACTCTCGTCGCTCTGTTGGGCTGGAATAAGACTTTCTAACAATTTGTCTGCTCCTCAGGATGGAACTAGGGAGCAAAGGCGGGCTTGCTCTACGCTGGCACCAACCTTCTCTGTAACATCTGATGCTGGTTCCGCCTTCCAGAGACCAAGGACTGTACTTTAGCGAGCTTGATGTGCTTTTTGACAATCAGATTTCGGCAAGGAAGTTTGAGCACACCGAGGTTGACCGTAAGTAGCTTACCAGCTCGATTTCTCGTGGATCTGAATACTGACTTGGAATGATAAGAATTTGCGCAGCAGAGCGATTATGTATTGAAGATCTCAGGACGATTTAGCTTGGGTTCATGTAACAATAGTTAAGTGCATGTCTTCTAAGATATACATTGCAGCATGGTGGTGAAGAGAGAGAGGTTTGTCGTGGTATTTACTAGTATGAACGGAATTCAATTGAACTGTTTACCGCGCACATGGCTTTCTGCCGTCTGTGAGGATCCTCCTGTCTATATAGTTGGCGACTCTTGACATGATGCAAGTTGAGTGAGAAGTACTCGGTGCTGGTGGAAAAAAAAAAAAAATTGAAAAAAAGAATTAAAAACCCCCCCAAACAGCAAGCCAGAATGTGAATTAGTAGGATGTTGCACATAATATTTTTAGGAGTGTTGGTGGGCATTCACGCTCTAATTGCTGTTAGGTCAGGCACCCAGAATGCAATTAGGAGAATGCAATTAGGCAGCGGTAGGTTATTAGTCTGGTTGAGTCGGCTAGGCAGAAATCGGTACGTAATTAAATCGCGTTGACGATTGGTGGAGGGGGAGAAACAAGGCTGTGCAGCGTCGTCGTGTCCTCACTCACAACCTGTCCTTTTGCCCAACCAGGTGGGGTATTTATTATTATCATGACATATCTATGCGAACATGCCGTGGACGCTTTAGACTACTCCCTATGAACATCTTTGCACTTGAACATCTCACCGTCCTGCTTCTGCTCAACCGTCGCCCTCAACCGTCCAGCCATGAGCAACAGCCCGCCCTCGCGGACCGACTCGGCCAGCGCGGGCTCGCAAGGCTCGGCCACGTCGCGGGTGCCTCTCCGGCGATACTTGGACGACGACGAGCCCGGCCGTGATGCGCCGCCCGAGTATTCCGTGTCGGACCCGAACCAGAGCTTCCCGGCCGTGGGCGACTCGGACGCCTATCCCACCATGCTCCCCACGCACGGCCCGGGCTACCCGCTGCAGCCGTTCTCGGCCGATGCCGGCACGGCCTACTATCTGGATGCCCGGCTGGACAACGACCCGGCGTTCCTGGAGCAGCACATCCACAGCCTCGCCGTGCAGCCGCCGCGGCCGTTTGTGCGCGTCCGCGGCGTCCACTGCGAGACCAAGAAGGCCGGCGACAAGAGGGCCGGCGACAAGAAGAACCGGGACGAGGTGGTCGACTTCGACGTGCAGGTCGAGCTGACGCCGCTGCTGTACGAGGACATGGCGCTGCGGCGCGGCTGGCAACGCCTGGAGGCGGTGCGGAACTTCGACAAGGTCCGGCGCGGCACCGTCTTCCCCACCCGGGCTCCGGGCTACGGCGGCAGCGGGCCGCCGGAGGAGGGCACGCCGAGGGTCGACCAGTGGTGCCGGCGCTACTGCGGAAGCCCGGCCCGGCTCAAGGTGTTTACGCTGGAGCGACGCCTGACGGGATGGGACTTTGCCCTGGTCGGGGGCCGGCTGGACAGCCTCGTGCGCTCCACCAACTATCGCGGCCGCGTCGCCGTGACCTTCCCCACGCTGGACTCGCGCGTGCACATCTACAGCGACTGCCGCGCCAACCGCTGGCGGCTGACGCGCTGGGTCGAGCTGCTCTTCTACTTCTCCTTCCTGTGGATCTTGTCGTGGCCGTGGCTGGCCTTTGCTACGAAGTGGTTCGACACCGTCTACGTCGAGTGGCCGATGGGGCAGCCCGACGACGCCGGTAACATGCGGTACGCGTGCCTGAGCGAGGAGCAGTGGTACGAGCTGTGGCGCCGGCCTGTGCTGCGAGCCGTCCTCGGTCGCAAGCAGGGGACGCTGCAGCAGGCCGACCTCGACGATGCGTACGACGCGCCCGGCGCCGAGGACTTTATCAGGGGCGTCCACGCCGGGCTGGAGGTGATCCAGCGGACTACGGGGTGGGGTGGTGACACCGAGACGGCCTGATTCCTTTGAGTTTCGATAGTTGGACTGTCTGGTTGGGATGTCTTTGGGTTGCATCTGTTAGACTGGAATACGAAAGAGGAAAAGCCTAGATGAGGCCATAACTTAAGCATAAACGTCTAGGCTACCCCTGCTTACAAGGTAATCTACTCTGCTGTAACTCGAGTTTCCCCTCCCGATAATTACTCCAACTCCCAGCCGCTCACAAATCACAATGTCCCCTCACCTTCCGCCTTGAGTCGCACCTCCGTTGCTGATCCCCCCCGCCAAGCGACTCGGCTGTTGGCTTGGCTGTGGAGCACCGGACGGAACTTTTTGTTTGGCGTCCAAATGCAGGAGGTCGTTATGCCGAACCCCGTTCCACCACCTTTATCGCGGCGGGCGGTGGCCGGGATGGTCCCAACGACAGCATCAAGAGGAATTGCGAATGAGACGCTGTGATGTTGTACCCCGAGCAGCCGGGAGCTACATAACGCCCCCGTGGGAGAGTCACGGCGCAGTGCCCGGTCCCAGCCGGCTTCACCTTCGAGCACCCACACTACCGGCCAAGTAGACGAACATGGCCTTCCTCAAGGGAGCCGTGGCGGCTTTGCTCAGTCTCCCCTCGCTCGTATCGGCCATTGAGCCTCCCCGCCGCCCGTACCAGCCCGTTGGCAACGGCGAGCGCCTCCTCACCTTCAACGAGACCAGCCCCGGCGCCACTATTCGCCCTTCAACCGTCAGCGTGGCCTGGTCGTCTGCCGGTCAAGACGGCCTGTACATTACCTCCAACTCGGCCGGAGACTTGGTGCTCACCAACATCGTCAGCGGCAGCACCGACACCTGGGTGACTGCCGGGCAGCTGCCCGAGGACTTGGAGGAGTACTGGATCAGCGCCGACGCGACCCGCATTCTGATCGCCGCCAACGCGACCAAGCAGTACCGGCACTCGTACTTTGCCGATTACTTCATCCTTGATGTCGAGTCCGGCGAGACGACGCCCCTGGTAGAGGACCAGGTGGGCGACATCCAGTACGCCGAGCTGGCTCCCGTCGGAGACTCGGTGGCCTTTGTCCGCGGCAACAATCTGTTTCTTCTCCACTACGACACTGGCAAGATCAGCCAGATCACCAGTGATGGCGGGCCGGACATATTCCATGGAGTGCCTGACTGGGTCTACGAGGAGGAGATTTATAGCACCCGCTCCACGCTGTGGTTCTCGCCCGACGCCAAGTTCGTCGCCTTTCTCAGCTTCAACGAGACTGGCGTCGGCACTTTCACCATTCCCTACTACATGGACAACCGGGACCTCGCGCCGACGTACCCTGACGAGCTCGACTTGCGCTATCCCAAGGTCGGCTCTACCAATCCCACGGTCCAACTCAGCGTGCTGGATGTCTCGTCGGGCGACTATGAGCCCGTTTCCGTGGACGTCTTTGAGCCCGAGGACCTCATCATCGGCGAGGTCGCCTGGGTGACTGATACTCACACGGCGCTCATTTACCGCGCCTTCAACCGGGTTCAGGATGTGGATGCTCATGTCGTGGTTGATCCGACGTCTCTAAAGTCCAAGGTCATCCGCGAGCGTGACGGCACCGACGGCTGGCTGGATAACACCTTGGCCATTGCGTATGTCGGTCCGCTCAAAGCTTCTGGCAACGCCACATACTACCTCGACCTCTCTGACGAGGACGGATGGAGTCACATCTACTTGTATCCCGTCAACGGCGGAAAGGCCATCCAGCTCACCTCGGGCGAGTGGGAGGTCGCCTCGATTCTGTACGTTGACAACGCCCGCAGCTTGGTCTACTACCAAGCTTCCACGCGGCACTCGACCGAGCGTCACGTTTACAAGGTCTCCTGGGCCACGCAAAAAGTCACTCCTCTCGTTGACGACTCCATTCCTGCCTACTGGTCTGCGTCCTTCTCCTCAGAAGGGGGCTACTATATTCTCAGCTACCAGGGCCCCGACGTTCCCTACCAGGAGGTATACTCGTCCAATTCCACTTCCAAGCCCCTTCGGGTCCTCGAGGACAACAAGGAATTCTACGAGGTCCTTGCCGAGTACAAGCTGCCCAACATTTCCTACTTTGAGCTCAAACATCCCGACGGTTACGAGATAAACGTCATGCAACAACTTCCCGCCAACTTCGACCCATCCAAGAAGTATCCTGTCCTCTTCACGCCCTATGGCGGTCCAAATTCCCAAAGGGTCATCAAGAGCTTTCAGACCTACGGATGGAGAGCATACATCAGCTCCGACCCGGAGCTCGAGTACATCACCTACACAGTTGACAACCGCGGCACTGCCCACCGCGGCCGCGCATATCGATCCACCGTCACGTCGCAACTCGGCAAGCTTGAGCCTCTGGACCAGATCTGGGCCGCCGAAGAACTCATCTCCAAGTTCGACTACATCAACCCCAACAAGCTAGGCATGTGGGGATGGTCGTACGGCGGATACCTCACCGCCAAAACGCTCGAGGTTGACTCTGGTGTCTTCACGTTTGGTCTCATCACGGCACCGGTGTCTGACTGGCGCTTCTACGACTCCATGTACACCGAGCGGTACATGAAGACTCTTGAGGGAAATCGCGATGGCTATCTCGAAACCGCAGTGCACAAAGTCGACGGCTTCAAAAACGTCGCGGGTGGCTTCAGCGTTCTGCACGGCACTGGCGACGACAACGTGCACTACCAGCACACGGCGGCTTTGGTAGACCTGCTTGTGGGCGGAGGGGTGTCGCCTGAGAAGATGAAGATGTTTGCTTTTACGGATAGCGATCACAGTATCAACTACAACGGAGCGAATGTGTACATTTACAAATACCTGACTGCCAGGTTGTATGATGAGGTCAAGAGGGTGAGCAAGGAAACGGAACTGACGCATCAGTGGGGCAGAAGACGGATTCACGACTAAGATACAATACACAGTTGGTTTCAAGTCAAAGGTTTCTTAACAGAGGAACATTATTGTTCTCTTCCACGAGGTTTAGAGTAGTTGCACAACTTAAACAGATAATACTGTAATCATATTATATAGCTACGCCCTGTGGAGCTTTGCTAAGATGTGATGTTTTGGCTACACTATCGAACTACAATAGCAAAATACTTATATGTCCCGCCATCTCAGCACACGTTTCAGGATCCGATGATGAATGTTTCAAAGCTATGAATGGCAAAGAAACTTTCGCTTATAATCTGGTTCTAGTTCAGTCTTTCCAAACGTAACAAATTTATCTTTCGACATATCATTGCCCACCAAGTCCAACGTCGCCTTCTTGAGGCTAACTAGGACTTGAGCTTCCATCTCAAACTTTTGACAGACGGATAATTGAGTTTGAAGGCACACTTAGCCACAGACAGCTTGGAGGACTATTAATGTGGCTGTTCAGATCCGTTGGAGGTAGAGTCATAAGCCCGACGCCAAGACCTCACGAAGAGCTGCAGCCGCAATGGTGGTGTAGGCAGAATAATGCCTTGATTCTCAATAGTCAATATCGGCGACAAACGGTTGTCGGCCATCACTTTTCACGCGTCGAAATTTCGTGAGAGAACGAGCTTCCATGTCAGCACTAGCGACACCATATCGAGACCTGTGAAGCCTCCTGTAGTTGTCATTTGCTAATGAACAGACTTCCCCTCATTCCTGGCACTATTGACTGCGTATGGGCGAATAGTAAGCTCTAGTGACGCAGCGGGACGGGTCGTGGCGCTGAAACCATTCAGCCAAGCCGCGAGCTCTTAAACAGAACTTGTGTATTAGCTCGCAGACTATTGGCTGCACAAGAGGTTTTAGTGTTTTGACCTGAACATCAGCCGACCGAGAATAGATTTGGAATTCGGTTGTCTCGTTAGTACTCCCGAGAGTGGAAGGGACTTCTAAGTAACCGTGGGTACATCAAGTCTTTAAAACTTACATTACCGCCAAGTCTGCAAGTGGAACAGTTAGGCTATATACGCCATCAATCCTCCCATCTCCGCACCGTTGCAGCCAGTCCGCAATGGCGCAAATGCCAAATGTAAGCCAATGTCTTGAAAAAGGGAGCTAGACCATGGGCTTGGGTCTAGGCCCTTCGAATGCTATCAACCTGAAAGTCAGAATGCTTCCTCTCACCAGCCCTGCCCAATCCTCAACTCTTCCCAGAGACATTCCAAGCCGGTGGCTGGCTGAGGCTGGCTGAGGCTGTATCTGAACGTAAGATTCCCTCCGCTTTTCAGTGCGCTGGAGTCTTGGCCTAATATGTGCGGCACAGGGCAACCATCTCACAAGGGCAAGGCACCTCGCAGACAAATATGCTATAAATACGCTGCGCATGTCTCCCTCGGGCAGAGATCGTCTTACTACGGCGGCATTCATCCCCAGTAAATCATTCCTAAACGATCGTGATACAAGCTCCGAGTCTTTGCAACCGCAAAATGACGATTCTCCACCCCTCCCTTCCGGTGCCGCCACCCAGCGTGCCCGACGCCCTCAAGCCGGATGACATTCTGAAGCACCCTTCCGTCGCAGATCGCAAGAAGGAGCTCGATGTCGGCATCAGGGACATGCCCTTTGTTGACATTGATCCTGGCGTCTTCAATGGGGAGCTGGTGAAGCTGAAGATCTACGCCAAGCCGAACCCCGACAACCTAGAGAAGCGCCCACAGCTGGGAGGGGGCAACATTGAGGAGGGGACCTATTCAGGTACCCAGGCCGCCTTGACTCATGCTTATAGTCGTATTGAGCGCAGGTGAGTCAGATGTTTCCGCGTGCTGTTGGAGGCGACTGGCCACTGACTGTCCCGCAGCTACGAGTCCTACTTCGATGTCTTGCAGGTCGAGCCAACTTTGCCTCGATACACAGACCTGTCCGCGAAAACAAGCATCTACAAGTACTCGGCCTACCCCAAGAACGCCGATGGAACCACGGCACAGTACCCGCCGCACCTGCAGGATATTCCAGACAAAGATCAAGTCGCCGAGTGGAAGATCTTCAACGCGCTTGGTCTCGCCGAGACTTCGTCCCTCCTCAAGCAGGTCGTTCCAGACACCTTCATCGGGAAGACGGCGAGCTGGCTGTTCAGCATCACCAACGGAAGCATCAGCGGTGCGCCCGACCAGGGACAGAACATCAAGGCCTACGAGACGTACAACAAGTTCCACCGCAAGTCGGGAACGGACATCGAGCAAGGCGCCAACATCGGCCTCCTGCCCGACTGGTTTACAGACCGTCGGTTCGCGGACCAGTCCTTCACCGGGACCAACCCGACGACGATTGAAAAGGTCCCCAAAGACCTGTTGGCCGAGTTCATCGCCACCGCCAAGCGGAACGGATATGAGGACTGGGCCAAGAGCCTTCCCCAGACCGATCCAAACTCGCTGTTCGTCCAGGACTGCCGCTATCTCCGCGCCGCCGTTGGTGCCAGCCCCAATGAGGAGTTGAGACACAAGGAGCCGCTGTCGGACGACAACTGGGCCTGCGCCGCCGTGACGCTCTTCCAGCTTCACGACAGCGGGAAACTGCACCCCATCGCCATTGTCTGCGACTACAAGACGAGCATGCAAAACTCCGTCACCATCTTCAACAAGAGGAAGCTGCCGACCGATCCGTCTGACAAGGAAGAGACGGACTGGCCATGGAGATACGCCAAGACGTGCTCCCAAGTCTCGGACTGGGTCCGTCATGAGATCTCTGTCCATCTGACCCGCGCCCACATGATCGAGGAGGCGTTGATCGTTGCCACCCACCGCACCATCCCCATGAAGCACATCGTGTTCAAGCTCCTCGAGCCACACTGGTACAAGACGCTCTCTCTCAACGCGGCCGCAAGATCCACCCTCGTTCCGCAGGTCATCAAGGACCTGGTTGGCCTGAAGCCAGACTACCTTTACCAGCTGATTCGTTCCGAGTTTGAAAGCTTCGACTATGTTAAGAATTACGTGCCCAACGACCTCGAGCGACGAGGCTTCCCCAACACGGCGGCTGGCCTCGCCAAGGACAAGTACAAGAACTACGCTTACGCCAAGAACATGCTTTCCATGTGGACGTGCATCCGCAAGTACGTCACGAGCATGCTTCTGATGTACTACGACAAGAGCACGGCGGACAAGATGATCAAGGAGGACCAGTACGTGCAGAACTGGAGCAAAGAGGTGCAGACAAACGGCTGGATCAAGACGTTCCCCACCATCCAGACGCTGGACGAGCTCTGCGACGCCGTCACCATGAGCATCCACATCGCCGCCCCGTTCCACAGCGCCGTCAACTACCTCCAAAACTTCTACCAGGCCTTTGTCCTCGCCAAGCCCCCGGCTCTCTGCCAGGCAATGCCCAGCAGCCTCAAGGAGCTCAGCGCGTACACGGAGCGCACCCTTGTCGCATCGTTGCCCTGCGGTCGACAGAGGCAGTGGCTGCTTGCCGTGCAGGTGCCCTGGCTTCTCAGCTTCAAGGTCCCCGGTGACAGAAGTCTGATCACGTTCGCGCAGTCCCAATGGAGAGCCCATCGCGGGGGTGACGCCGAGGATAAGGAAATCCAGAGAATAAGCGAGCTGTTTTATCTTGACCTGAAGAAGCTCGAGATCGAGTTCCTCATGACCAGCAAGAACATGGACGCAGGTAGTGTTCCGTACATGGTTATGGATCCGTCCAATACGGCAGTTTCCATTCTCATCTAAGCGTCGTTCAGGAGAGGGATGTTTGAGGCTAGATGGTTCATTAATTGGCAGTCTTTCCATAATCTTGAACCATTTACAGAATTCAAGTTCTGAGCCCATAAAGTGAAGTTCCATGACTATGGTGTGTTACCGATTACAGCCCGTGAATAATAATACTGCCTCTCCTCTATAGTAGAAACATCTTCCCATAAGCGTAAAACAGCACTGCAAACGAGCACTAGTTAAGAGCGAGTGTCTTGTTGACCATGAAGGCGCTGATGGGATTGGGCGACGTTAGTAAGAGACCGGCTTTAATCTTCCATCCGGTGACGGAAATCGGGCCAAGGTCCAAAGGCCTGGGTGAAGCTTATGGTGGACACGGCTATGAGCGCAGAGGGTTTCCACCTATTCATCCAGTTCTGAGGGTCATAAGCATCGTTGGAGGTCTTGGGACGAGGACGCAGTGCGACATGTCTTCGCTCGGAGTGATGACCCCAATGTCTTTTCATGATTTTCGTTCTGGGGATAATCTCAATATCCAACTCAATGTAGATCTGCTCCAGCTCCTCGCCGTACAATAACTAATGCGATGGGGATGATGTTAAAAAAAAACGGCATTTTTCATAGCTTCTGACGAGATTCGCTCGCCGTGCTGATACGTGCAAAGCGGCTACCTCAGACACAGAGTTACAGAGCAAGTACGCGTAACGGAGACGTCCTTGGTGAGAAGCTCGCCATTGCCAACGAGCTTTGGGCCACGCATACCGTTGACTCGAGGCAACGCGGAAATGGCGGAGTCCAGGCCATGATCCGAGTCAGAATGCACTGGCCTAATCCCCGTGTAGTATTTGACGCTTGCACACAGTCAGCTGATTCCACATTGTTCCCTTCAAGCCATGGTTCACAACTAATTCAATTAACTACTAGATATTCAGAAACCATCAAATCGTGTAAATAAAAGTTCTAATATGTTGAAAATGAGGGTTGATTGTGTCTGAAGGCTGTTAAACAAGGTCCCTTGTCTACTGAGTGTCACACAGTCAGGTATTCCTCTAAAGTCGACGGCTATTCTTGATTCCAACACTACTGGCCAGCATTCCGACGCCAGCAAGGCCAACACAGCACCAAAGTCCGGTACAGTACTGTTGCAGTATACTGTGGCCCTTGCGAGTGTCGACGGCCTGGACTATAGCACTCGCAAGGGCAAGTCCCACTCCACTGCCTATCTGAAAAGCCGTGTTGATCATACCGCCACACAGGCTTTTGACGTTGGTCGGGACTGAGTCCAATAGCACGACTGTGATGGTGCAGTAAACAATGGTGGTGCCCGCAACACCGACAATGGTCGTTGGAAAGACGTGCTTCCAGAAGTTTATGTCTCCCTCTTTCATCAGCGCCGAGGGAACAGGAGCAACGGCACAGATGGCCATGCCTGAGACTAACAGGGCCTTGGTGTTGCAGTTCTCCAGCAATCGAGACATTGAAAGACTGACGATGAAACCGGTGCACCCCATGGGAAGAAATCGCAGTGCAGTTTGGCCGGCGCTCAGGTGGTTCACCTCTTGAGCCATGAGAGTCGTAAAATAGATGGTGGTCTGGTAGCCGCCATATGATACTGGGAAAGCGTTAGCAACGAAGTCATTATTCCACATTAGGTCAGCTGCGTATACTTACCAAAACCCCCGATCCAGAGGGCGGCGAAGTTGTCCAGTCTCCAAAGGGACAGAGGCATGATGGGGTTGGAGACCTTCTTCTCCACAAAGGTAAAGAGAACGATGAGGAGAACACTGAGGACTAGTAGAACAATGACGAATGCTTTGCCCCATCCGTATTCTCCTCCGCTGGAGAGCACAAAACTCAGCAGGATCAGGCCGGTGGTTGATAAGCCAGCCCCGGCAAAATCCAACTTGGGCCTCACCTGGCCATCGATGCGATCCTTGGGGAGGACAAACCAGCCGAGAACCCCCAAGACACCAGTCACGCAGGTTGAGACGTAGAACACGTAACGCCACCCGAGAGTGGAAGTGAGGAACCCTCCGAAAATGAGACCAAGACAGAAACCGACTGCGCCGGCAGCCCCGAAAATGGTCAGCGCCAAGGTGCGGTCCTTAGCGACAAAGTAGTTGCTGATGATGCCCACAGCCGACGGTACAGTGACAGCGGCACCGATTCCCTGGAGAGCACGAAAGATGGCGAGCTGGATAAAGGACGTCGCGACACCGTCGGCCAAGGTCCAGATGCTCAGGAGAGCCATGCCGGCGCAGAATATCAGCCTCCGTCCGTATCTGTCGGCAAGAACACCAGACAGAAGAAGGAAGCCGCCGAAGGTCAGCGTGTAGGCCGAGATGAGCCACTGCAGGTCGCCGCTCGGGACGCTGAAGTCCTTTTGGATGGCGGGCAGAGCGATGTTGACACCCGTCATGAAGACGTTGTCCATCAGCTGAGCGCCGCAAGTGCAGAGCAGGATGACGGCGCCTCGGGTTGAGGCAATGGTGCCGACATCGGGATAGGCCTGCCCAGTCCCGATCTCGTACTCGGCCGGGGTTTGGATCCCCGAAGGTGCTTCGACCGGCGAGTCTGAAGGTGCAAAGTTGAGGGTCGGCGAGGAGGGACGAGTCGGGATAGGAGTGTTCAGCGTCGACGGCACCTCTCGAATCGTGGTCTCTGGCCCTGGCTTCACAGCACGCGGCCGCTGGATCGTCGGCAGCTCGAACAGACTGTCCTGCGACTCTCGGCGGTCCCGTGAATGATGCCGGCTGATGGCCGACGCGCTGCGGACCAGGGCCGCTAGATCCTCCGGGCGGCTGTCGTCAGCTGCCGTAGCGCGAGACGCCGTGCTCCGTCGACGGGCCAGAGGCAGGCCGGGAAAGCCAGGCGGCGGCACGAGCGTCGGCGCTTCCTCCAGGGCCGATGTGCGGCGGCCGAGAGGTTCGCCGTCCTCGACGGCGGCGTCAGCATCCAGAGATGCTCGGTGGTGGTGCATAATGGCACGATGTAAGTTGTGCTTCGAGGACTTGAAGTTGTCGACGTTTCAGGAAGAATCTCGCACAAACTGTGTACGCAACTCTGTGAATGAAGGGTTTTTCAGAGACGGCAGATGGCGTGAGCCCATGTGGGCTCCCAATTGTCCTATTTTTTCAGTTCAGGGCCTTTGTTGGGTTGTGTTGTGGGTGGAGCGTGATGCCCGACTCTTTATCACTCGCCACTGGGGTCTCCACCAGCTCCAGTGCGCCATCCGTTACCGAAGATGTCGTGAGATAAAACTGAGGCATAGGATTGGTCAGTCCTATTGATTCGATGGGGTCTCCGTCAAGTTTTTCAGTGGCTTTCTCTTTTCCGTCCAGGCAAATATATAGATAGAACACTGCAAGACCTCGGACTCAATCTTTCGTTTTACCAAACATTTCATGTACAAGGTTTTGTACCGTAAGTATAGGACTGAGAAGGGCATCTCAAAGACAAGTTGGCAACAAAAAGGCCGAGTTACGACCTCTACATTGACATACCGATAAGTCAGGACACACCGTTGGGGGACGAAACGCAGTTTTATTCATACAGAGGTACAGTTCATCTCGATATAAAGAAACAACCCTACCACCTCTCAAGGGCGTGGGAAGATGTCCTTGTACTTGAGCAGGGCCTCTTGGAAGGGAATTGGCTTGCGACCGGTCAGCTTCTCAACAGCGTCGCTCGTCTCCTGCATGAATCCGCGTGCCACCATTTCGCCGGTGCAGAGCAAATCTCCGATGCAAAGCTTCATGGGCAGCGCCGAGAAGTCTCCAAAGAAGTCTGACGGTAGTCCGCGACTCAGCCAGTACTCCTTCAACTCCTCGTCCGACACATCCACAATCTGTCCCTTGTAGCCAGTTTGGCTGCAGATCCAGTTGAAGACCTGCTCGTTGGTAACAGCTTCGGGGCCGGTGACGTTGTACACCGTGTTCCGCTCGCCCTTGCCGAGCAATAGAGCTGCGAGGACGCGGCCGCAGTCTTCCCGCGCAACGTAGGCGCCAGCCACACCGTGGCTGTTGGTCAACCACCGGTCGCCACAGAACTTCCACGACGGAGCGAAGAGGGTGGGGATGTTGTCGGCGTAGAGGTAGTTCCGCTGGATATTGTAATCAAGTCCAGAGGCATAGATGTAATTCTCTATGACGTGGTGGTCCCGGGGCAGGAAGGGAATGTCCTCCTCCTTCTCAGCTTGGATGCCAGCCCCGATAAACGAAGTATAGCAGACTCGCTTGACTCCGCAGGCTTTCGCGGCCTCGATGGCAGTCCTGGCCTGGCGTCGTCGTCCTTCGCCAAACAGCCATGTCGAGACGATCGTCACGGCCTCAGCACCAGCGAAGGCAGTCTTGAGGCTCTCAATGTCGTCGTAGCTGGCGACGCACACGTTGACGCCCTTGCTCTTCCACAACTCGAGGGTGGCGGCAGGGATGGCTTCCAGCTTGTAGGTGGTGAAGGTAAGCTCGTCATCCGGCTTGGCAATCTCGATTGCGTACGAAGCCGCCACGCTTCCGAGGTTTCCGTCGGCACCCGTGAGAACGAACTTGGGCATCTTGATTGTAGTGAGAGAGAGATGAGATATAAGTAGATGGAGGGTAAAAGTCAACTAGAGGAGAAACAACGTCTTTGTAAACCCGAAAAGACTAAGGGAGGAAAGCCAGTTTTTATATCCAACCTGGCTCTTCACACAGG
Organism: Neonectria magnoliae; assembly: GCA_037954305.1. Taxonomy (NCBI): domain Eukaryota; kingdom Fungi; phylum Ascomycota; class Sordariomycetes; order Hypocreales; family Nectriaceae; genus Neonectria; species Neonectria magnoliae. Next base: position 81,940 of record JAZAVK010000074.1, on the reverse strand, counting down.
ACGCATCTTTCGTGGCTAGTCCCGGGAATATGGCATGACAGCTCTTCTGATAGATGGCCATGCGTGATCCCACCCGTCGACTGATCACTCAATCCGCCACTGGAAATAAAGTTTCTATCGTCAGCCCATCCGCCATCACGCAGGCCGTCTGGCCATTTGTGGGCGTGGAACTAACTTGTAATGGAGAAGTTTAATATCTCTGAGTGAGCAATAAGGGAAACTCGCGAACCCGTGGTTCGTCATGGCTGTCTTTTGAGTGGATCCCGAAGATCGGTGAGTGAACATCTGATTGGCATGTTCCGGATATACGGCCAGCGGCACTCGATCCTTGGAAACCGTTCCACTTTCCGATCTTGATATATCCGTGAACGCACAGATGTTGGTGCTCCATTAATAATTGCCTCGCTGCAGAAAGACTCAGGTAAGACTTGATCGAGGGTTTTTAATGTTTTACAAATCAGCATGTCAAACCAAGACATCGTACAAACCAGAACCAGGCAAGTTGGCGGCTAACATGAATTTCTACTGGGCGTTTTTCAGGAAATCTTTTGCCTCCCTAAAACAATAGACCGACTTCCACCTCTCTACTCTTTTCTGGCAGCCTGGCCAGGACTCTACTTGTTCTGCCTCCATAGCCATTTCCTAAACTCATCCGCATCTAGTCCCTTCGGCGCCGATTTCCTCGTCATTTTCCAGTACATGGAGCACGCGCCAAAGCTTGCATGGCTCGCTGGATTCTGCATCAGAGCCTTCATCTTCTGCGCAGCTGGGCTGTCTTCGCCTTCGCACTCGACTCGGCTCCTGTAGGCGTTCTCGGCGAACACGGCCGCGCGAGCCTGGTCGCCGTGCGCAATGCTGATTTGGAACGCGTCGTACTGGACCCTAGCAAGAAGTACACCTGGACTCCCACGGAACTCTTCCTCTAGGGTTTGGAGCAAGGAGTAGCAGTTCGCCAAGCTGGCACCGGGGCTGGTCATCATGCTGAGCGGATCACCAATTGCATCATCCAAGCGCTGCATCTTCAAACGCCGAGCATCGCTTGCAAGGAGCTCCGGACCAGGAAGTGAGCAGATAGTACAATCGCACAGGAAGCCGAATGATTGCTGTAGCTTTGCCTGTCGAGCGCTGGATGGGCCGCCTTTATCGTAGGGAAGCGTGATTTCTTGTCCAGCCATGATCGGGCGGGTGGCATGAATCGTCTCGTGGCCTTTATCGTCGTTCCAGTTGTTGTGCGAGTTCGGGAGGCAGCTGTGGTTGATGAAGCAGATGGTGGGATACACAGCACCGACAGTCGAGTCGCTTCCGCAGGGCAAGGCGTTGGTCTTCATGATGCCTCTGAACGGTAGCTTGCCGGGGAAGTTGTTGTGGAGCGAGAGGAATTGCCGCTGCTCGACTATCGACAGCGACTTCAGCTTCGACGCCAGGATTTTCTCAGTCATGTCCAGTGGCATGCTCTGGGATGTGAGAATGGGTTTCTCAAGGAGAATCCGGGTGCCTTTGGGAATGTTGACGCGTGCGACAAGGCCTCGCCCCTTGCCTGAAATTGGCTTGACTTCGAACAACGGAATGTCTGGTCCTTTCGAGGGATCAATGTTGAGCCCAAAACTGGCAATCGAAGTTGTGGCCTTCGGCTCGTCGGGCTTCAATCATTCAGTATTAGCGGAACTATCACTGATCGGGGATTGGAATCACAAGCCTGTTCGTATGATGCGATGGACTCGTTTACTTCTGCCCAGCCATAATGGCCATACTGATCTGAAGACTCGCTCCATTTGCGAACCCTCGGGCCAAAATTGACCTCCGCCATGAGGTACACGGTTCGTATGTAGTCCATTGCATTTGACTCGGTGGCGATGCGACCGGAAATCTTGGAACTGAATCGCAAAAACTTGTGGCCTTCGAAAGGAAGCATTGGGTGCTCACCCACTTTGAACAACAAGTAATTTGGCTTGATCTCCACTCGATCGTCGTCCTCGTAGTGTTCTTTTACAGATCGTATGAATCTCTGCCAAACGTCTTGATCCACTGCCTCCTTGGTCAGTCGAGGGACCATGTCGAAGCCAGCGTCAATACCCATGACGCGTGTGTGTAGTGATGATTGGCTTGACCAATCGAAGTCTGAGGGGTAGGAATGGTCCGGAGTTGAAAGGCAATGGTCTCACTGTTAGCAGGAGTGCCCGAGATGGCAGTACTGATATCTTAAATAGGGAATGTTGACTGAGCCAGGTGCTTCCCGAGTTAGCCCCTCAATGCAGCTTGGTCTTATGACCTGTCTATGACGACAAGATTTACAGTTGGCAAACGGTGATTGGGATATCATTTTCGCTACGGCTAAGGACGGAATTCATGTCCTGCTGTCATCCAATCCGCTGCTTCACGTCATTCACTTGGTTGTACCAGGGATGTGGGAGGCCTACCGTCACAATCATGAGAGGGGCCGTGCTATCGATTGACTGGTGACTGTACGGATGGCAGCATATTATGTGACTAAGTAGCTAAAATAAACGAAATCGGGAGCTCAAGAAAGCCTCTTACAGTGCGCGGCGTGATGTGGTTGAAGCGAATGTCACTGACAGGTGAACGGTGTGACAAGTGTCGTTAGGGTGACAAGGACAGTCAACAAGGGTCAATTGATAAGAGAGGAGACTATTACGCGACGTAGAACCCATGGTTCTCGTACAAGCCCTCCACAATCCAAATAATCTCAATCCTTTCACTGAGTAAAAGCAGCGATTGCTTCCAGCATGACGGCGACGGTTTCGTCCGGCTTGCTCAACATCGGCGAATGACTGCTGGCGATCTCCCTGAGAGTCACGTCCCCCCCGGCGTCCTTCGCACCTTGCACGTAGGCTCTTTGGGCCTGCACTGGAAGGGCCTTGTCCTCGACTGTCGCTAGATACCAGATTGGCACTTCCTTCCAACCTTCGTGGGCGTCTTCCGCACCCTCATTGAGAGCCCTGGTGGATTGCTTCTGAAGTTTTCCAACCCAGTAGTTGCCTTCTTCCTCTGGGAGATCGTGGTAGAACAGCTCCCTTGGGTCAACCGAGATATCTGTAAAACCCGTCTCCGGGTTTGACTCCCAAATTGGCGGAATTTTGCCATTGAAGGCATCCAAAAAGGTGCTGTTGGCCATGATGAAGCCCGTGGCGATCATGAAAAAGCCGATGACACGGCCGGATGCATCGTCTTGCTGAGGCTTGGCCAGACCATGGATGGCACTGCCACCGACGGCACCGCCGTAAGAGTGTACGACGACGACGACATTTCGCCCTTGCGTGGTCTCGGCCAAGATGGAGTCTCGAACGGCTTTGAAGTCGTCCGAGAAATTGGCAGCGGGATCTCCCAAGGTTGTCGGAAGAGTGACGGAGACGCATTTGAATTGATGAGCCTCCATCGCCGAGGTGACTTTGTCCCATGTCTCAGGGGTGTGCCATGCTCCGGGGACGAAGACAAGTGTGGGCTTGCTGGACATGGCGAGTAATGGATGAATGTAATGTGGAAGAGAGGAGCGAAGATGATGGGATTTTGAAAGTGGGAAAAGAGAATTACAGACTAGAGGAATTGCCGATATTTATATACAAATTGTGTCACGCTACGGGCAACAGCGGAATGTGTGTGGATAACGTAGTACATTTGCCTTAGAGAGAGCTCGATTGCTTGACAGCCTTGACAAGTGACTGACACCCTCCTTCGAGGTTACTCTCAACTCCGTCATGCGCCAGTGGATCTTTTTCGCAGCTCGTCTATTCTTCCGAGAACAGTCTAGCTCATGTCAGAGCCGCCCACCCCCTTGGGACGTTTCGTCTACTTCCATTGGGTAGGTTGAAAGATGAGGCATTGTTCCGTAGCTTCTAGGTGCATCTAGGTGTAAGATACTGGGTAGCATTTTCAGCGGAACGAAGGACAAGCGACGTGATAAAATAGTACAATCCTGACATTCCTTCTCGGCGTTCGTTCATGAAGTTATCTCTCTACGAAGCATACAGCTGCAGGAGATCGGCTTCGGCGCAGTCTATGCCCAACTAGTAGTACCCACCCTGAGATACAAATCACTTAATAGTAGCAATATCGCTGTATTCGTGTTCTATCTAACTAGCTAGGGGCGGCGCCCAACATATGTCCCTTCGGGGATGGGCGCGCATCCTTACGGCCTTACAAATCAGGTGTGGAGCAGGATGTCAGCCTATCTGAAGGCCGACAACCCCGGTCTACCAACAAAATCTCAGCCACGTTTGCAACTTTGTCGCTCACACTTCGAGATACTCAGATACAGCACGCTTGCTCTGCTCCGATTTCCCTGGCTTCACAAGCTGCAGCTCCTTTAGATGGAGCTCTTGTCATTATAGCGCCATGAGCCAACCAGCCGCCACAGGAACGCCGCAAAGGATCCGGAAACCCCATACTCGAAGCCGCAACGGATGTCTCACCTGCAGGAAGCGTCGGGTCCGATGCGATGGGAGACAGCCATCCTGGTACGTAATCACCGCAGCCGTTTCCCAGCGGATTCGGTTCAGTACGCCCAAAGCTCCCCGCGGACTCTTCAGCCCTTAAAGCGGCCGTGTAGTGGGTACCATCTACGCATCCGTACTGACCGCCCACCAGTGCCAAGTGTGCCGGCGCAGGGAGGTTGTGCGAGTTTAGCGCTCCGCCTCTTCCGCTTCGGGACCGTAGAGCCCTGTGGCTTCCCGGCGAGCACCAGCCCTGGGCTGCGGACTCGGTTGTGGACGATTCGCCCCAACTAGAACCCCTCGTATGGACCGGGCCGTTGACCTTGAGGCCAATCGATCCCTTCGACTCGTTTACAATTCAGATGCCGTTCAAGTCGAGACAGCTGTTTCATTACTGTCAGTGATTCTTCTGCTTCAGTTGGTGCTGTGGAGAAGACGTGGTCGATTAACCCTGCTCTTACAGTCCGCCAGACAAGTAACTTATTTTCCATCACTCCAGCCGTCAAAGAAAAAGACATGTCAGTCCTGCCATCCAGATCTCTCGCAGCGTTTATTCTCATTGTCATTTGCAGTTTGGCCTTACTGGTCCAGAGCCCAGATGCTCTCCGGAATACCTTACTCGTAGCTGGCTTACACTACGCCTGCAAGATTGGAGAGCTGCAAACGTACGAGCCAACCTTGTTGTTTCACAAGATCGAGACTATCCGGCTGTTGAACAATTGGCTCGACAATCCCCAACCAGGCGAGTTTGCGACCTTCGCCCGGCATATTGCCACCTTATGCTTTACAGAAGTAGGTTCTCTTCTCGCTCATTGATGCGTGTCGCTGCTCACACGATCACCCCGTACTCTCAATTCTAACCCATGCTGATGTGTGAGTGAAGGGTGGTTTTGGTAACCTAGCTGTCGCCGAAACTCACCTCGATGGTCTCATGGCAGTTATGGATATTCACAGTCCACTGGACCGAGATTTCGACGCCGACCTCGACTTCGACTTGGAACTAGCAAACCGTTATTTAATCGCGTGAGTGTGGAAATAATTGATTGGATACACCGCTTGCTAACACGCGCCTACAGGACCTACAATTATGTCCACGGCATCAAGAGCCGAATACAAGGAAGCAAGACCCTTACCAACATCTTCCGACCAGATCGAACGACCAATTTCTCAAAGTTGATGTCGCTGTTGCACCAATGGCACTCGCAGGGCATCGGGGGATTCGACATGAGGATGAAAGCAATGCGTCTCTTCCCCTCCTTCTTCGTGGCCTTGCCCCCGAAAACCGCATTTTATGACATCGACGGATCCCCGATGGTCGAATGCTTGAGAACATTGACCAAGTCAGTTCAGTCTATTAACTTCGATCAGGGCACACGCGATCCAAGCTGGGTTTGGACCGAAGGCTCGGCATCGCGGTTGGACCTCGCTTTCGTCAGCTCCCACATGGCGTCTCTATTCGACCTCGGCGGGACAGTGGTGCCAGATCACTGCACGGGGCAAAAGCTCACAACGTCTTGGTGCGGTATTTCCGCTGTTTCAGGCCTTTACTTGCATAGCGTTCTGGGGATCTGGAACGCGGGCGAGCCTATAGAGCTGCGGCTTTTCCGACGCGTGATGCTGATTCTGGTGCGAGATCTCTATCGAACCATCCACGAAGTCGAGGCCTTCGAAACCTCTGATTTCTGGTTCTGGAAGGTCTTTGTAGCAGCGTGTAGTCTAGCAACGCATTGGATGCATGCGGACGACCAGACGCTGCAGAGACTTGATCGTTCCATCAAAGCTTTTATTCGGAGTTGGAGTAAAGCTGCCAATGTCGTTCTATGGGAGGAGGCTGAGTTACGGTTGATGAGTATCACATGGTCGACCAGCCTGCCTCAATGCCTGGCAGAGGATGTATGGGAAAGGGTGCTTCTGGAGTAGAGAAAGTCAAGGTTCTGTGAATTTTGACAGGTCAAAGCTAATCTCAACTCGTTCTCTGACCAAGGATTCTTTACGTCTACATACTTATAATTAAGGGGTATGGATACAAGTCTGGCATAGTCGAAAGTCGAGGCCAATACTGGGGACTAGAAATCCAGACATGGGGTAAGCTATCTATAGTTGCGTTGCGAACTCGGCAGACTCACCACCTGCTATCGTCCCTGATAACGCGGCCATGTCGGATCACTAAAGCTGCCTAAGTTGTCATAAATGACGACAACCCCGCCTCCTTGGCGCTGATCGCGGGTGTCAAAATGCCGCACCTGAAAGTTACACTAATGAACCATTCATGAGACGAAACTCATTACACTACTAAATACCAACCTGTTTGTGTGTTTTTGCATCCGTTACCTTGACCATGGCAACCCTAGAGGCAGTCAACGTCTCAGACGCGTATCCTGAGCACGGCCTGAAAGCCTACAGCGTCGTCTTTGGTGCTTGGCTTGCGCTCTTTCCGGCTTCTGGATTACTCAACTCAACCGGCATATTCCAAGCATACCTGGCGCGCAACCAGTTGAGCGAGTACTCGGAGAGTGAAATTGGATGGATCTTTAGTGTTTTCGCATTTTTGTTCTTCTTTGGCGGACTGCAAGTTGGTGCGTCACGACATACGATGTGGTCCTAGTCTCACCTCGCTAACGCCCGACAGGACCACTGTTTGACAAATTTGGCCTTGGCTTCCTATTTCCTGTTGGAGCAATGGGCTTGGTACTATCTCTGATATTTACTAGCTTTTGCAAGAGTGAGCTTTCACTCGATCGAACTGTCGAGCGAAGACGTCACGGCTAACACTTGGAGCTTACTATCAGTTCCTACTTGCATTCGGCGGCCTGGGAGGTGTTTCGTCCTCGATCCTTTGGACATCCAGCATTGCAACCCTTGGCCACTGGTTTCATCGCAAGCAAGGCCTCGCAACTGGCTTGGCAACTACCGCCGGCGGCTTTGGGGGCGTTGTGTACCCGCTGGCGTTTAATCAGCTCTCGAAGCGGCTGCAGTTCCCTTGGGTGCTGCGGTGCTTCGCGCTTCTCAGCGCCGGTTGTCTCTTGCTGAGCTTGTTGTTCTTGAAGACGCGGCTACCGCGGAACAAGCATGCGAAGGCCATGTTCGACTGGCGCGGGTTCAAAGACGTCCGGTTCACGTTGACCATGTCGGCAATCTTCATCCTCGACTGGGCGGTCCTGGTCCCGCCTGCGTACATCACCACGTATGCGTTCTTCCATGGCTTTTCCAACGTCTCCCCCCATATTCTGGCCATCACAAACGCGGCATCGATCTTTGGACGGTGTTTGCCCGGCCCAATAGCGGACAGAGTGGGCCGCTTCAATGTCATGATTGTCTGCTCGGCACTGTGCTCCGTCTCCATCCTTGGCCTGTGGCTGAACTCGAGCAGGAGCGTCGCAGCAATGACGTCCTTTGCTGTTCTCTACGGGCTGTTCAGCGGTTCAGCTTATAGCCTGACGCCCGTTTGCGTTGCACAACTGTGCCGGAAGGAAGAGTACGCGAGCAAGTACGGCACTGCATATGGGATAGTGAGTCTGGCTACCCTGGCGGGTATTCCAATTTCGGGAAACATTCTAAACACAGGTAGCGGGAACAATTATGAAGCCCTCATCTTGTTCTGTGGCTGTGCATACTTGGCCTCGACGCTGCTGTTCGTCCTAGCAAGGGGGGTTAGCCAAGGCTGGAGGCTGCAGACCAAGTTCTGAGCTTGAGTTGGAGTGGTTCTAGGCGGTTAACCAGGATACATGACGGTTGGAAGGCCTTTAAAGCCTGGGGTGCTTATGGATGAACATATAGCGTACCCCATTTTCTCGACGGCGATCAACTACGCGTGGTCCGATGCGAGACTCCTCTCTCCCCGCCGATCTGGACCAGAGTGAGCAACATGTAAGGGAGGCTGGGAGCCATGGTTTACTCCAAAGTGGCCAATGTCAGGCGCGCTTTCTGACTGGGTATGATCATGCGCCTTCGCTTCGTAGTGATTGGTATTGTTTCTGAGTCCGGCTCCTCAAACATCGCCGGGGAATGGCGGGTAACCGCCACGAATCAAGCATCCCCGCCCACCGCTACTCCCCATGGGATTTGATTCGCCATGTCCAGACAGCATCTCATCCGAGAAAACTACCGAACCCAATGTGGACAAGCCCTACCCCGTCTTCCCTGGAAATGCGACCATGTAACCTTGGATACCTTTATCAACCATTTCCCCACGGGGTGGATAGCTTGCCCCACGAGGCTGATTCTGGACCATGCGGACGAGGAGTCACAACCCTACCGTTGCTCTTTGTCGGGTAGTAGCTCCGGTGTCAAGACTATATATGGGCTTGTCGTCTCGGTCTCCAGCACCGTTTACCACGAAGCCAACCACATCCCTTTGGACTCTTCCTTTATTTCAGTCTCGGACTTCTTTGCATCTATCACACAGAGCTGCCCTGCGACATGGCTCCTCCAGGCGCCAAGAATGAAGCGGAACGGGCTGCTGGCTCGAAACTTACTGCGGTATGTCCTCTGGCCTACCTCTTAACCCCATGGGACGAGCTGACACGGCTCCCCGTAGGTTCTACCGCCAGATCCGAAGCCATGGTACCGTACGTGGCACTTGGTCAGACTCAACCTGCTCCTTCTGGTCCCGCTCACCTCCGCGGCGTCTGTTGGATATGACGGTAAGGACTCTCACCTCCTTCTACCTAGTTTGAGGTATCCAGAAACCTTTCAGCTAACAGCGGGTCCGCCGATTGCAGGCTCTATGATGAACGGCCTCCAAACCCTCCCACAGTGGCGATTGTTCTTCGACAGCCCCGAGGGCGCCGTTCTCGGACTCATGAACTCCGTCTACCCGCTTGGCAAAGTCGTGTCTCTCCCACTGGTGGCGTTCGTCTCCGATCGGTACGGCCGCAAGATACCTCTGATCATCGGCTTGGTCACCTGCGTTGCATTTGCCATCATGCAGGCAATGGCACAGAACTTTGCGACATTCGTGACAGCCAGGGCTCTTCTGGGCTTCTGCACGAGCTTCATCGGCCAGCCGAGTCCTATCCTCATCGCCGAGCTGGCCTATCCATCCCACAGAGGGAAAATCACGGCCATGTACAACACGTTTTTTGTAAGCGGGCTCAAACAATCCCCCTTCGCAAAGATTCCGTCTAACACGCTGTCCAGTACTTCGGTTCCATCTTTGCTGCGTGGTGCACCTACGGCACTTTCAAAATCGAGAGCACATGGAGTTGGCGAATTCCTTCCCTCCTTCAGGGCGCCATCCCCGCCCTGCAGCTTCTGGGTGTTTTATTCCTCCCAGAGTCTCCGAGATACCTCGTGTCTCGAGGCAAGCTGGACGAGGCGCGGAAAATCTTTGCTAAGCACCATGCAGGCGGGAATCTAGAATCTCCACTCGTTCATTTCGAGATGAACGAGATTGAGGAGACTTTGGCCGTAGAGTCCCAGGTCCTTTCTGCTGTTTCTTGGGTTGATCTCGTCCGGACGCCAGCCAATCGACGACGAACACTGATCGCCGCCATCGTCGGCTGGTTCAGCCAGTGGAATGGGGTTGGGATTGCAAGCTACTATCTTGTCCTCGTGCTGAATACCATCGGCATCACAAAAGTCAAGGATCAGACGCTCATCAACGGCTTACTTCAGATCTTCAACTGGCTGGTTGCTACCTTCCTAGGTGCCCTTATGGTCGACCGTGTTGGGCGACGCACTCTTTTCCTAACCTCGACAGGTGGAATGTTGGGCAGCTATATCGTTTGGACTGCCCTAACTGCCAACTTCGTCGAGAGTGGTAGCGAGGCTATTGGAAAAGCAGTCGTTGCTTTCATCTTCATCTTCTACTTCTTTTACGATATCGCCTGGACGCCGCTTCTGCAGGCATACCCTGTCGAGATTTTCCCCTACACTCTTCGCAGTCGTGGGTTAACCGTCACCTATATCTCATCCTTTACGGGTCTCATTTTGGGCAACCAGGTCAATCCAATTGCTATGAAGAGTATTGGATGGAAATACTACATTGTGTTCTGTGGTGTGCTGGCGTTGCTGCTAGGCCTCGTCTGGTTTCTGTTCCCGGAAACTAAAGGTCATACTTTGGAGGAGATCGCTGAGGTCTTTGAAGGGAAACAGAGGCGCATTGATGAAGAAAAGCTGGACGAGGGCAAGGCAAACGACGGCGATGATGAACTGGGCGGTTCTAAGCGAAACTGCGAGGCGACTTCTGCCCAGATCGAGCGTACGGGTTGACTTTCTTGCAGTTGACAAATGAAGGAGCAGTACCAGACATGGAATGTTGTCAGTAAGAAATTTGTTATAATACAGAGCTTGCTAGACTTATAAGACCGTGCCGATTGACATGTTTGATGTTAGTGCCATGTTGTAACTTGCTCAGTTCTTGATCGCTCGGGTACTTCAGCTGCTATCAGAAGAAAACCGTGCAGTAGAAGGTTGAGAAAGTGTTCAACAACTCTCCAGAAGGTCTCGCACTATTTCACCCGCCTTCCTCAGGTCCGGGGCCTCATCCTGCCAGTGTTGCACAACCAGTAATGCAGATTCTACCACCCCCCTCCAGCCCTCCGGCATCTTCACTTTCTTGCTCATAGCTGCCGCAAGCAGGATCGAGGCCCGTGTCAGTGAGTTGCGAGCGATAAACCAAGTCCCATGATGCCGGTGAAAGGGGTGGACCATGACTTGGCATTGGACACTGAGTTCCAGGCATTTCTCTGCCAAGGGCATGGCTTGTGCAACGCAGAGATCGTCCAGTGGTTGGTGAACCACATAGTATAAGAATGGTCGATGAATCCACTCCTGATACGTAAAGGCACGGGCACGAACGTAGTGAGCCAACTCATTGTTGACGCCCTCACCTTGAGCAAGGTCAAGCTGAGATGGAATGTGAGAGTACCAGATAACCATCTGCTCTTTGAGGGCGTTGAAGTGCTTGAGGTTTTCCTGGAAATCACGGATCCAGCTGGACTCGCCGTTTCTTCCCAGAGCCGTGAACGCTCGGTTCATCATTCTGCGGCAAGATATCTCAGCTAGATAGTAGAACCAGCTCCGTTCTTCTTCTTGTAGCTCCACGGATGTGGCTACACTAGAACTATCGTGGGGGTGGGAGTTGACAACAGGCGACGAGAGTTCGTTGGGAGGGGACGGGAATACGTTGGGGAAACCGAAACGACTGATCCCGCTGGTTGGAAGATGGATCTCGCATCTCAATTCACTAATGACATGTCAATTATCGTCGGTCCGAGAGGTGAGAAAGAATCTCCTACTCACCATTCCGATTTCATGCATGACCAGTAGAGCCGTTGCTCCAGACGCCTTGTCTCACTGGAGACATGGGTCTCTTCGCTAGACTGAGTGTTTCCGCGCCTCCAGAGCAGGTTTCGAAACTGTACGCAAGCTTGGTTGAAGAAGTGCCAGGCTCGAAGAGGGTCCATGTAATACATTTCCAAGACGCCACAGAGAAACAGGCATTGCACATATAGCAGCGAAGGTTCAAGCAGGCCGAGACGCCTCTTCGCTGCGAGATAGTATGCTGCGCTTGTGTTCATGCTGTCTAACGTCGGGATTGGGGTTGACGGTGGCTCCTGCGTGCCTTCCTTGGACTCATAGGGCAAGGATATGCATCCCAGGGCACAAGAAATGAGCTAGATAAGAATGAGCAAAGTCTCTTTGTTGGTCTTGGGGCGGAGAAGACTCACCACGAGACAAGATGGGCCATCCCATCGCAAGCCAGTCTCCGCTGCGCCTCTCACGTAAGAGGAGAATTCACCGACATTGAGAATGGGATTTCTCGTATGGGCGTACGATAGAAACTTCTTAGAGAGCGGGATAAAGTCTTCTTCCTGGACACCCCGTCCAAGGTTGCCTCTTCCCGATAGGAAGGGACTGGCGGTCTCGGCGGTCTCGGGCCATTTGATGAATGATTCCACGTCAGGCACAAGACCGTGGAAGACGGGCCATTTCAGGACGCTCTCGCAGTTGTGGACGGAAGCGGGGAAATTGGGTGTGTCCTCGAGCAGGTCGTCTTCAACGTCCAGGTCCTCTGGAGTCGAACGGTCCACGGCGATGTGTGATATGTGCGTGAGTATATCAGGAGACAGATCTTGCTCGGAAGATCCAGGCTGCTTCGTCTCCAAGAGCGAGACGACGTGGTTGAGGCGCTCCAGGATGGCCAAGCTCGCAGGATCAAAGCTGTGTGCGAGGTCAGCAACACGCGAACCGAAACATCACCACGCGAGATATGGAGACATACGATGAGTGATCGTTTGCCGGATCGGCATAGGTGCACTGGGCACCATGGCGCGTGCAGAACCCGCAGCTCGGCCTGATGTTGTCGCACTTGGTCTTCCGCACGCGACACGGCTGGCACGCTGCAACGGCCCGCTTGCGCTGATACATGCCCGAGATCCTCGGTCTCTTGCCGCCGGAGCTCGGTCCGTGGCCGTGTGAACCTGTCCCGGACATGGTCGACGGAACTGGCTGTGAGCTGAGTTGCTGTTTGCGCGCTTCGAAGCGGGGAATGGCGGAACGATGCAAAGTGGAGATGTTGGGCATGTCGTGGATATACGGAGTACAATTCGCAGACTAAGTAAGTATTTGCATCCATGACTCGAGTGAGTGTGGGTCCAAAACTAGACCCGATTCCGAATGCAAATCTTCTCTAACAAATTGTATTCTCGTTCTATTACAGCTACTCTTCATCCTGTGGGAATCTTGCTCCGCCCTGCCGCCGGATCTCGTCCATCAGGCCCATCACTCGCAGCGTCTCCTTCCACGGCATCACATCGCTCTGGGTTTTCCCAGCCGAGATATCCAGCGCCACCGCATCCGCTTCCCAGTAAAACCCTTTCCCGGGCTTCTCGAAATCATACCTTTGTGGCTCTTGGTCCTGCAGGGTCACGGTAAAGAACGACGGCACAGACCCCGCAAAGCCCTCCACGACAATGGTCCCCTTGCTACCCTCGATCCTACAAAAGGCCGGCGAAGTCTTCGCCATAGTAGAAGACGTCGCAATGCCCTGTCTTCCGTTTGCATATGTCAGAATCACAGACGTTGCTATATCAATCCCGTCGGAAAGACTCTGCGATGCAAGGACCCTCGGGTTCTCGTTCTCGGTTTTTGATTCCAGCCCCAAGATTGCCCACGTCAAGCTGTAGATCCCGATATCCAAAAGGCTCCCTGCGCCCAGTGCCGGATTCTTGAGTCGTGACGTCGACGGCAGTGAGGCGATATCCATCCGCATGGCCATGTCGCAAAAGACGCGATGCACTTCCCCGAGGACATTCTCGGTGTGAAGAAGGTGTTGCAGTTTCTGAACCAGGGGGAAGAACCGAGTCCACAAAGCTTCCATGACAAACACCCCCTTTCGCTGCGCTTCGGCAAAGACGGCTTTGGCCTCTGCCTCGTTGAGTGCGAATGCCTTCTCGCAGAGAACATGCTTCCCGGCTCGAATGGCATCAAGGCAGTTCTGCTTGTGAAAGGCGTTCGGCGTGCCAATGTACACAATGTCAACGTCGGGGTCTTGGTAGACTTGTTGGTAGGTTGCGTAGACGGTGGGAGCCTTTCCGGGGAGGTGTTTCTCGACAAACGCGTGGCCCTTTTCGGACGAGGACGAGCCAATTGCCTGGATGACGTGGTTTGCTCTCTTGTTGGGTCGGTCGAGTGATAGATCTGCCACGAACCAAGACGAAATCAGGCCTGTGGCAATGATTCCCCAGCGCAGGGTTGGAATTTCGGCGGTCATTGTCGCTTATGCCCGGCGTGTGAGTCGATACGGCTGTTTTGGTGATGGAAACGGCCGGTCCGCAGATGTTCGATCAAAGGAAACAAAGTGTCTTAAATCGGAAGCCAGCGTCCCCAACATGAAGCAGTATAGTCTCAACGGCTAGCAAGCAACAAGCTTTCGAGCCTTGGCAGCGTGGAGCTCGCAAGCTCCGCTACTCCCCGGCCGCCCCACGGTTCCCCGATTCCGCACTTCCCCGGTTTCCAAGCTCCGAAGCTCCGACACTAAGGACTGGGTCAGCGGTTCCGGGGCTCCACAACTGGCACATGACCGACCGCGATGATCCGCTATCCCCCGTCGCATGAAGCGGGTTCTCGGCGGCATGCCGAACTTGCCGGAACATCATTTTCCTAGTCATCTTATTCATAAAGGAGGGGCTCGATTTCGAATTGTCGTCTTTCTCTCTCTGTATCATCTCAAGTTAATCTATTCCCACAACATCATGGCAGACGCAAAACAACAACCAAGCCAAGATGCCGCAGATCGGATTCTCCGCGTTGGTGTAATCGGCTGCGGCGAGATATCCCAGGTTGCCCATATCCCCAACATTAATTTCCTCGCCCACCGGTTCCGAACCACTTACCTCTGCGATATTTCCGACCAGTCACTCCGCCATTGCGCTCAAAAGGTCCAAGGAGGAACACCCAAGACTACCTCCAGCGCTGAACAGCTCTGTTCCTCTCCTGATGTCGATGTCGTTCTCATTGCGAATGCGGATGCGTATCATGTTGAGCACGGCATCTTGGCGTTGAAGAATGATAAATATTGCTTGATTGAGAAGCCTGCCGCCCTATCCTTCCGGGACATCGACCGGCTCATCGAAGCTGAGAAGACGTCCAAGGGAAAGGTGTTTGTGGGAACTATGCGACGTTACGCAACTGCTTTCCTAGACGCCGTGCAGGAAGTTGGAGGAATGGAGAAAATCACTTACGCGAGGGTGCGAGACATTATCGGTCCGAATTCAACATTTGTCGATCAATCTGGAACGTTTCCTCAGAAGTTTAGCGACTTCTCTGAAGCCGACTCGCAAGACAGGCTTCGCAGAGAGGATGATATTTTCAACCAGGCCTTGAGTGAGGAGTTTGGAGTTGTGGTTACCCCAGAGTCAAAGAGAATGCTCAGGGTCCTCGGAGGGTCAGTATTCCTTGTTACTTGGTAGTCCGCGGTGAACTGACTGGGACAGACTCGGAACTCACGACCTATCCGCCATGCGAGAGATCATCGGCATGCCCCAATCCGTTGCAGGCGCAGTTCTCACTCTTCCCGGCATCTTTGGCGTTCTCTTCCAATATCCCGGCTTCCCGGTTACCTATGAGTCTGGTCTGAGTGGCGTCCCACAATTCGACGCTCATATTGAGGTCTACTCGGCCTCAAAGATCGTTCGCGTTGAGTTTGACAGCCCGTACGTCAAAGGTCTTCCGGTGACAGTCACGGTGAGAGAAACGCTCGGGGAGGGCGGCTTCCAGGAGAGGAAGATGCGTAGGACGTATGAGGATCCGTATACGCTGGAGATGCTGGACTTTTATGACTGTGTCGTCCATGGCAAGACTCCAAAGAGCGGTGCCGAGGACGCGAGGAAGGATGTGCAGCTTTTCGAAATGATTATCAAGGCAGGGTTCAAGGCGGCATAAGTGTTGATTTGAGTCTCATGCATTGATGCTGGATACACCACCAAGATTCAATCGAGTCCACCATGACTGAGCTATCACAGACTCACAATATTCATCCACTGCCCAAGTTGCTCGCACCAAGCATAAGATACAGGGTAACCTGACGATGATGACGTGAGCTGATACTAGTGCATGTCGTAGTGCAATGAAAAGAATGGGTCAGAGGGCAGTTTAATGAGGATGCGACAGTGTGCACAGCCCCATTTGGACAAAATGACAGTGCGCGTTGGAGAATGTTGCGTAATGCGTAATGCAGTACGAGCCCCATCCTACGTACATGTACAAGACGGAATGAGTGATTGTTTGAGGTGCAGAATATTCCGCCTTTTATTTCATCTGCTACTTGTGTAGATTCTGGGACTCGAAAGACGAAACTTGCTCATAACTCCCCTACTGGGAAATTTATAGCCAAAACTGTACGTGTCAGCGACATCGTTTCACAACTTGAACATCCCCAGTTGTTGGTATGAGCACCTCACGAATATACGACGCGTCCAATCGTGGCTGGCCCGTATCTGCACCCCCGTCAGCCTGGTGCTATATTTAGACTCCTCCAGGATCCGAGAATGACGTTGCTCATCCTACTAATTTGTTATGGGAATAACCAGCTCTACTCACCAACCTGCCCTACGCACAACATCGTCTCTGCCGACAAGCTCCTGGTACTTGCGGTAGGCAGACGACACATCGCCCGCTTCTATCGCGTGCCTTCTTTCGTACCATGTTTCCATGGTTGAAGGAAGGAGTCTTGTCCAACACAACCTGCGCTCTCCCGCGCCTACCACGATGGCCTGCCGTTAAATTTGTCGCCGTTTTTGTCCTTCTCACGTTCGTTCTGTCGCTGTGGGAACTCTCATCACGCCTGTCAGCAAATTATCAGAGGGTCGCCACCGATGCCACCACTCCCGAGGAGCCTCAGGCTTCGGGCCTGTCGTCAACGTCCCGGAATGGCACGAATGTCACCGTCACCGTCACCCCTGAGGCACTTCGCGTGACTGGTCCGTCGTCGGAAATGCTCGAATTCTGGAGCCAGCTCGCCACCAAACTGTATGAAACGAAGCCAATTGCGGATAAGATATCGGCACCAGGCCCCCTCGGACGCGACAACTTCGATCCCTTCGGAGCCACCCCGCAGACGTACACTGATGTCCTCGATGTACCCGACGATCAGTTCCAGTCGCTGCGGCAGAAACATGAGGACTTCGTAGAGAGCATCAAACTCCTTGCACCCAAGGTGCCTTACATACGAGACACTCGGGGGGTCGTCATCACTTCCAAGGCTTCGAGCTACGGTATTGCAGTCACAGCCATCCTGATGCTGCGGCACATTGGTTCGAAACTTCCCGTTCAGCTGTTTCTTGATTCAACAAACGAGCATGAGCGAGAAAGGTGTGACCGATCACTGTCCGAGCTGCAGGTCAAGTGTCTGAATATGGATGATTACTTACGCTCGCCCGAAAACTCCAGCTGGACAACCCCAAAGCTGGCGAAATTTCAGTTCAAATCTTTCTCTATCCTCTTTTCCAGCTTCCAAGAAGTCCTGTTCCTCGATGCTGACGCATTCCCCATCCGACAACCCGACTATCTCTTCGAGGCGGAACCGTACAAGAGTCATGGCCTGGTGACCTGGCCAGACTTTTGGCTACCAACAATATCGCCCATTTTCTACAACATTACTGGGACGCAAATGCCGAATGTCACGCTAAAATCGCGAAGCTCCGAGTCAGGAGTAATGCTCTATGACAAAGCCAGACACGCCGACAGCTTGCTCCTGGCTGTGTACTACAACTTCTACGGCCCCAAGTTCTACTACCAGCTCCAGTCGCAAGGTGCTTGGGGATCTGGCGACAAAGAGACGTTTCTGCAAGGTGCCATGGCGCTTGGCAATCCCGTCTGGCAAGTCAAGACGCCACCGGAGATGATTACCCCGGAAGACATCAACTATGGCAGTGGAATATGGCAGGCGGATCCTGAGCAAGACTGGATGTTGGATTCGACAGCAGCACAATCAGACAAGTCGCAGGAGAGACGCGCAGAATCAGAGGGCGAGAATGGTAGAAATACTACCCGGACCATGTTTGCTCACCTCAACAGGGTCAAGATTGATACCCGACGCCTAACACAGTTCGTCGGGGATCTTTTATCCAAGGAAGAGGACGAGACGGTCTCAAGGATATGGGGGCCCGATAGCGAATCGGTGGTTGAGGTGGCTGGATATGATCTTGAAAAGGTGATATGGGAGGAGATTATCAAAGCGAACTGTGAGCACTCATTCTTACACGAGTGTGAGAGGATACGAGACTACTATGACGAAGTATTTACCAAAGAATAATTGAGCAATGATACACCACTGTAACATAACATTTCCCTCACATGTTCTTCCTACCTAAACTACACATATAATATTAGGTATGAACAAGAAGGTATAGTGTCTGGGTTGGGGGGGAACACAAGAATAACTAGTATGTCATTATGGGTATCTCAGAGTATTGGGAAGCCAAATGGTGGAAGCTACAGTTGAAGCAACCTCGACGGCCATTCATGAACGGCGAATTGTCGTTCCGTTACGCCCATCTCATTGCTTTACAGGCAGCACCCAATCATCTTGGCATTGTGCTTTGATTAGCTAACACGCGTGTTCGGCCTTTTCGGCTTCGAAGCTGTCAGAGGCTATACCTAAATCATCCTTGTTTCAATGTTACCCTTGCAACACGCGTGTCCGCAGCACCGCCCAGGACCTCGATTATTGGCTGCTGGCTCTTTTTAGTGCATCTTTCCCGGAATGTGGATACGTCAGATTCACGCCCCTGCGTCTGCCTTTGAGGCTGATAGGGCAGAGTCTGGAGTGCCTTGATTACAGATCATCAATTTCAAGGGCTTGCAAGGCCGATGCTGGGGCAAGGAGAGGAGAGAAAATCGAGGGAGGACTGTGATTGCTGGGGAGTTTCTTGGGACTTAAAACCGACATCATCCCCAACTTAGAGGCTTGTGGATGAAGCAGCATTCTCTTTTCCATGTACCCTACCTTCCAACGACCCCACGACGACTCAGCAAACCGAGATACTTAGCCCGTTCAGCCCTTCACCTAAAGGTTCCGACTCTGTTGCAAGATGGGAGATGGACAGCCGGGTAAGTGTTCAAAGTTCCCGACCACATGATTGCTGCTGATACATCCAGTCCCGGGGAGCCTTTACATCTACGCCCCCAACAAGGGAGCACCCATCTTCTTCATTATTGCGTTCGCCATTTCAGCAGTCGGCCACATCTGGCAGTGCTAGTAAGTCGTTCTTGTCTCTGACATACTGCCATCAGACTGCTGACAACAGTGATCAGTCACTATAAATGTTTCAAGCTGATCGGACTGCACCCGCTCTGTGCGCTGATGTTTACTGCTGGCTACGCTCTGCGAGAATACGGGGCATACAACTACGTGTATTATAGTACCCAGAACCTGATCATCTACGTCCTTAGCCAAGTCTTCATATTTGTATGCCCGTAAGTGAAGTATCCACGAAGGTAACCTCTTGGAACGTCGGCTAATTCTTCGTTGCGGCAGTCCGCTTCTCGAGCTTGCAAACTACCACATCCTTGGCCGAATATTCTACTACGTTCCGCACCTTACACCTCTTGCTCCTAACAGAGTCTTGTCGACTTTTGGTGGTCTGATGGCACTTGTCGAGGCGTTAAACGCGTTGGGAGTCTCTTTGGGCTCGAACCCAACATCATCACACAGCACTCAGAAATTGGGAAGCAACTTGATGATAGCTGCGCTCTCAATCCAACTCGGCGTCATCGTCATCTTCGTCATCCTGTCGTCCGTCTTCCATCGGCGGTGCATCAAAGCCAAAATACACTCCAGGGCCGTCTCGACCCCCCTGATCACCTTGTATGTGAGCATGATGCTGATCCTGGTACGCTGCATCTACCGCCTTGTGGAACACCTGGGAAACACAACGGTGCAACTCGACGATCTCGAATCACTCAAGACTGTGAGTCCGATTCTGCGGTACGAGTGGTTCTTCTACATCTTCGAGGGAATCCTCATGCTCGTCAACTCGGTTTTGTGGAACATATGGAACCCTGGCCGTTATCTCCCCAGCAATTACCTTGTCTACCTGGCGCAGGACGGCAAGACCGAAGTTCAAGGGGAAGATACGCCGGATACTCGGCCGTTGATAGCCAAAGTGGGATCAGTCTTGACGTTTGGAGCCCTTTTCCGCAAGAAGAACAAGGATAGCCGGCCGTTTGAGGAGCTTGATGACTACCCAGTCACTCGTCAAGCTCAAGCTGGCTACGCCTGAATTGTCAGGTTACTCAGTTGGAGCATAGCTTCCGAGTGGGGCTAACACCAATGGCTTCGATATGAGTAATCGAAGCAGTGATTGGACGAAGAAGAACAGAACTGTACTGAGCTCAAGATGTAGACCATGTGGCGGCGACAGGGGGAAGGAGCGTGATGCGATTGACTGATAATTGTGGACGTGTTTAATCAATTCATGGTGTGAGAGTAGGGTTTATAGAGTGATATCAAATAAAATCAACGGGCTTTGACATTTGCCTTTATTAATCGACGCGAGGTTTCTGCTACCTATAGTGGCTGGTGGTTCCCAACCGATCCGGACTTCCAGGTAGAACATACTAATGCAGGTACTGAGGACTACTTCGTCAGTCTGAGGGCACAGTGAAATCAAATTTTCTCTGGGACAAGCTCTTTTATATAGATAATTGCCTCCGTTCTGTCAGCAACCCTAGTCACTTTCACTGAGCGAATTTGTTGACGTGGACCCTGGTCTTGGGACGATTAACTTGTTGCGAAAGACTGGAAGGAATATCTTCCCCTTGGCCTCCGGACTTCGGACTCTCTGTTGACACAAGGATATTCACCAAATCACTAAGATGATGTTCTCCAACGTCTTATAGCTATCCATTATTGGCCTAGCCATTGCCAATCCGACCCCTACTTTGGAGGAAGATGCCACCCACGCCCTGAACAAGCGATCTGCCATCATAGACACCTGCACTCTCGGCTATGCCACCAAGAACGGTGGTACTACTGGCGGAAAGGGGGGCACCACAACCACTGTCTCGACTTTGGCCAGTTCACAAAGGCCGCCACGTCCCCGAGCTCTATTTTCATCTACATCAAGGGCAGTATTTCAGGTACCACTTAGGTCAAGGTCAAGTCTGACAAGACTATTGTGGACGCCTACGGCTCTAAGCTGAAGGGCATTGGTCTTTACGTTAAGGACCAAGAAGAACGTCATTCTCCGCACCCTGCAGATATCAGAGGTTTTGGCCGATAACGATGATGCTTTCGGTATTCAGGCCTTTACCAATGTGTGAGTTGGCCACTGCGACCTTTTGTCTAACATAGACAACGGTAAAGATTACTACAACGGACTTCTCGATTAGATCCGCTTAACCGCAGTTACAGGCTAGTAAATAAATATTAAAAAATCTATGCTAAGGCTAAATCCTATTCCTAATACTCTTCCTAACTCTATCACCTAATTCTTATTTCTAAATCCTATCCCTAACTTTATGTCTAACTCCGATCTCTATATATTGCCTATAATGTACTAGTAGCGGATGAGCCTAAAGTTGTGCTCGAACCGGCGATATCTAGTAAAATTCTATAAATCTAATACACTTTAATACATAATGCAAATATCGATTTGCGCTCTTTCCTTGCCTACTATCCTGAGCAGTCACTGCTTTAACCTGAGCTACTATTATATTAATCTTTTATATACAATATGCTCTTAGTATATTAGAATATGTTAGTAGATATACTTCTAAGTATAGTGTAGTAAAAGGCCTTACTTATATAGGGATAAGGATACTAAAAAGTAATAGATTTATCTTTTAATAAGTATTGCTTAATTTAATAGGTGGCTCTCATGCACCCGAGAGAAATACGCAGGATGGAGCATCTAAGTCCTCACTGGGTTCCAACCATTCAAAAATGTAGAGAGGCTACGCGTAACTTGAATAATTATCAGAATGCGGATGGTATGTCAATTGTTATCAGTTTGGTAGTTGCCTATCTAATTCTGTGAGGTTTATGATTCATCGACTTGCTACACAAATATGAACGAACGACATCCGTCTTGTCAGGTCGAGCTGATCTGGTTCCAAAACTCAACTGCATGGGCAATACCGAAGTTCGCAGAAGGGTCCTAGCCTGTGCAACCTGGCTTATTGAAGCCCAAAGATACTAAAGGGTATGCTTGAGATTTTTGAAGTCGGAGAGTCTCGAGGCCCGTTATTGCCACCACCCCATAGTGTGGAAACACTGACGACATCGAGGACTGGGGAGCCTTGGAAGTCCAATCATACCACCAGCTAAGGTGAATAGCATAGCAATGTCGCCGGCGGATCTGGCTTTCTTGTCTTATTGTAATAAAACTGTTTATTACAATAAGAATTATATACTCTTAAATATACACTCTCCTAGCATACTAATAGTCTTATACGGGTCTCTTATCATCTGCCAAAGGGTAGCCTCAAACTCATTCAGTAGTATGCTCGCAAGGTCGCCCGAGCAGACTGAGTTCCAATAGCGGAGGTGAACTGCAAGTCTCCCTTGTGAGAAGAAAACCGCAACACAGAGATCAAACTAGAGCGACACAAAATTCTCATTAGCTATTCCTTTTGTAAAACACGGATGATTCTTACCTCGGTGGGGTCGTGATGTTCGACGAGGCGCAGTGTAGTCGCTTCATCCTGGGTAGATCCCGACATGCCAGACAGAGAGGGTTGCACTGTCAAACAGGTGTTGAACGGGACTTCCTGATATAGCTTGGACATTCCCATAACATGAGGCAGGGAACAGTTTTGATGGTCCACGCGTTTTTGCATATTGACTTGATTGCGCTTCAGGACATCGAGGAGGACAAGATCATCTTCCATCTGGATGCGACATGGCAGGATGTTGATGCAGGGGCCAACAATTTGCCAGATATCTGGGATGTCATAATCTCGCCCGGCTACGAGGGTGCCGAACAAGATATCCGATCCCCCGGTATATTGTCGTAAGACCATTGCCCAGACTAGTTGGAGGAGATTGGTGAGGGTAAGGCCGTGAAACCGCCAGAAATCATGGATGAGTTCTGGGTTGTTGATGTTCCTGTGAGTTGTGCGCATTTCAGGTGAAGATGGTGCCTCGGTGTGCGGAGGAAACAGACAAGACCGGGCTCCAGTCAATACCTTTTTCCAGTACATGTCGACTGAGACCATGGGGATCCGACTGACATGTTCAACGTACGTCCGGTAGAGCGGAGGCTTGACTGGGCTCATCTGGCCGTCAATGGCGCCACAGAAGTCTTGCAGAATCAATGAAATGGACGTGCCATCGATCATGGTATTACTAGACTCCAGCCTAATCATGACTTGCCCATCAAGGCCCTGACATATTGCAAAGCTATTGGCTGGTGTATCCTCCCAGGCTGCAGTTCTGGGCAGTTCTTTCAACGTCTGCATAGGGTCCGCAGACAATGGCAACACTGTCATCTTTGGCTGTGGCCTTTTGAGGACAACATGAAGTGGTCCTACTCCTGCGCACAGGTTGTCGAGCAGCACCGTGCGTAATATTGGGTATCGCTCTACCACCCAGCACCACGCTGTCGTGACCAGGCCGGGATTAATGGGGCCGGAAGTTATGATTTCTTGGATGTCACAAACCGAATGGTTTCCTGCGCGACCGGTGAGGCCGTAAAGGAGACCAGCGTGCGATGTACAGGCTGGGTAGATGTCCTCGAGCAAAGTTGTGGAGGTCAGGCCAAGTCGCTTGGTTATCCCCGAGCTAAGAGCCTGAGCTTTCGATAATGAAATTCCGAACAACTGGATGTCGATCAGAGGCAGCAGAGTGCTTTGTACAGGTAGTTCCTGTGAGGCAAGATGAAGAGCCTTTTCGTATTGGACAGCCCATCGCGCGATGTCGCCCTTTCGAGACGAGCTGTCGCAGACCCAAATCGTCACATGGAGACATTTGTCAATCACATCAACCTCCACATCGAAGACGGCAAACCGAGGCATATCTGGCGATATATCCATGCCAGCATCCGGTACCCATGCAGGTTGAGAGAATGCTGCGCCTTGTCGGTTAAGTTGCTGATATTGGCCTTTGTAATTGAACAGAACTTCCATACAGCTGTGGTGTCTTAAGTCCTGTCTGCAAGTTGGGTTGAGGTAGCGGGTACTGAAATATGGGTGGCCGTTGTTGGGGATCGCTCGACCAGCTGCCTTGACTTGGAAGAGGACCTCGGAGAAGGTGGCGGCCGGCTTGTCTTCAATAGTGCAAGGCCAAGCAATGCTGAACCACCCGACAGTGTTGGAAAGGTCCATGTTTTCCTCCCATGGCTGTCTGCCGTGCCCCTCCGTGAATAGGGTGGGAGTCTCCCTGTCTGGAAAGACGTTTGCCCACGCATACAACAGGGCCGCTTGGAAAATCTCCTGCGGCTTGGTGTCCAAGACTCCATTTGCCTGATCTAGTAGTGTCGATGATGTGGCTTGGTCCAACACAAAGCCGATCCGTGACGCGTTTCCAAATGTGTTTTGCTGGGGCGTGATGTCCCAGTACCCATAGTTTGCCGGACGCACGTCGGCTGGGAGGAGCTGCAACGGACGCTCAACGTCTTGGCTGTACTCGATCTGTCGTTGAACCCAATATTGGAAGGGGAGCGGATGTTTCCGGGGAGATATCGTGGATGAGAGGAGGCGTTCAATGTCATCAAGAATTATGCGCCACGATACTAAATCCACCACCATATGATGGGCAACGAATAGGGCATACTGTCCTTCACCACGCACTCGCACAATATCTAGCGAGAGCGGCGGACCGTTGACGATACTGACGCTCGCATGAGCTTGTTCGGCGATGGTTTCGGCCTCGCCTCGGGTTGAAACGCTGTGGAAAAGAAGCCGAAACGATCCCGCGCCGCTCGGGAGCACAACCTGACCAGGTTCGCCGTTGTCAGCGCGAACCAAGCGGCTCCGAAGCATGGAATGACGTTCCATGATGTAACGGACCGCTAGATGCCAGTCAGCTTCGGGCCACACTGAGTTGACCTTGACGAAAAAGCTCTGGTTGAAACGCATGTCGATGGATGGTGTGTGATCCAAGAACATATGCTGGATGGGGCTCAAAGGAAACGGACGCCCGGGAACCTCCGGCATAACCTTCGTAGAATGTGAAGTTACGGCTCGCGCATGCTGGCACACACCAGCCACGCTCTTGTGTGTCAGGAGTTCGGCCATTTTGAGTGCGATATTGGCCTCGCGGCACAACGAGAGGAGACGCATGGCGGTGATTGAGTCCCCTCCAAGAGCGAAGAAGGAATCATCCACGCCGAGAGCAGCCTCATCAAGGCCCAAAACTCGAGCAAAGATGCCTAGGACAATCGATTCCTGCTCTGTAGATGGTGCTCGCTTCTTCGCCGGCGACGCCACGAGACGTTGCAGTGTTGCGTAGTCCAGCCGAGACGCCACTGCTCGTAGGCGGCGACGATCAAGTTTCCCGTTCTGCGACATGGGCAGGTATTCGACGGAGATGAGCATCGACGGAACCATGAAGCCAGGCAAGTTCTGCTCGAGGTGACGTCGCAATTCCTGCCGAGGCGGACAGCCAGAGCCCGCGATCAGGGGTCGACTGTGTGCTCCTCGTCCGTCTTGAGTAGCCGTTGTGTCACAGACGAAGAGCACCAGCCTGGCACCGTGAGGATCTGCGAAGACGATCAAGTCTGCAACGACTCCGAGTTTGTAGTTGTGTTTCCGAGCGCAGTGTTCGATTTCTGCCAGCTCAATCCTCTGCCCATGATGCTTGATCTGGTGATCCTTACGGCCTACATATTGAAGGCTCCCATCCGTGTCGTAGTAAACGAGGTCGCCGGTCTTATAGAACCTCGACTGTTGTGCGAAGGGAAAATCGCAGGTCCATCTCGGAGGCCCGATGAAAGACTGATTCGTTTGGCCGGGCTTGTTGAGGTATCCTCGAGCGACAGCAAGTCCACTAACAAGAAGCTCCCCAACCGTGCCGTTGGGCTGAAGCTGATGATGGTCGTCGGCGTTCACGATCCAGCAGCAGCCGTTGAGAACATGTCCGATATAACCTACACTCCGCGAGGACTGTCGACTCACTAAGCCGCTAGTAACCATGATTGCGCATTCGGCCGGTCCATACGAGGTCCAAAGGTCGACATCATCAGCCCAGGTAGCCACGTCGGACGGCAACATGGGCTCTCCCCCTAGCTCCAGTGTTTTCAAATCAGGGACATCCGTTGGCTTCAGAATCCGGGCTACCGAGGGCGTTGTGGCAAGCCAGTTTGCTCGTTGTCGCGTCATGACCCCGGCGAGGTCGCTCAAGCAGTCGTCCTCGGAGGGTATGCAGACGCAGCCGCCAGCCGCCAGGGGAAAGAGGAGTTGAAGGACGGCAATGTCAAAGGACATGGGCGCGAGAAACAACATGCGAACGCTGCTGGTTATTGGGAGACCAGACTTATAGGCCGAAAACGTCGACCGACACATTCCGTGTTCGATCAACACGCCCTTGGGGCCCCCAGTGGTGCCTGATGTGAACATCACGTACATGAGATTCGACGGACTGACCGACACAAGAGTCCATGGGGAGTCGTTGGCGGCTGCTTTCTCTATCGAGACGGCAAGAACCTCGGCGGGCAGCACATCTTTGCTCCTTGAGAGCAGAGTGTCCGTGGTGAGAGCTATGCCAACATTGGCATCCCTGCATATGTCACGTAGCCGCTGGGCAGGCAGCTTGGGATCCAAGAGAAGAAAGGCCGCCCCTGCTAGGAGCACCCCTAGAGTTGCCACTGGAACCCATCTGCATCGCTCCATATGAACTGCAATAACCGTCTCGGGCGTGACGTTGAGCGACTGCAGGTATCCCGCCACAGAGTGGGATAGTCGAAGCAACCTGTCGTAGCTGAGTGTGCCATCCCAAGCACATACCGCTTCCGCCTCCGAACTTCTGCGACCAGCTGCAACAATGAGATGGTGCATGCATTCGGGTTTAGATTCGATCCGTGGCTTGTTCCAAGCTTGCAAACGTCTTTGGTCGTCTTTGGTCATCATGTTGATGGACCCAAGAGCAAGGTCTGGCTGGTCGGCAACCCCTCGGATAACATGCGCGAAGCGATCAAATATTGCTTGGATCTTGTCAGAAGGAATAACCGACTCGTCAAACACAGCTTCAAGTGTGATGGAATCCGCGGTCATCTGCGCGATGATGCTGAGGATGTGCGTGCTGAACTTGATCTGTTGATGGTGGTTCTGCGGGAGGTCAACCAGGATGGGAGGCTCGCGGCAGTATTTCTGCGGCTGAATGGTGAGGAGCGTCTGGAATCCAACGGCCATCTCTGTCTCGTGGGAGAATTTCCGGATCGCTTGAAGTCCCGTGTGCTCGAATTCGATCCGGGCAGCGTCGCGCTCACGCATCTGTCGCAAGGCGTCTCTAACCGACGTCGACGGCTCAAGCTGCACCCGAAGCGGATATGTTGCAATGGTCGGGCCTGCGATCCGGTCAATACCAGGGATTGGCGCAGACCTCCCGGAGACGGTAGTGCCGAAGACCACGTCGTTCGTGTGGGTGATGTTGGCAACCACAAGAGCCCATGCTAAGCGGATGATGCTTGCCCAGGGCTTATTCCCGTCGGACGCCGGCACCGTCACGGCCTTCTCAAGCCGGTGGACGGAGGGCCGCGTGGGAGCTTCCCATTCAGTGGGCGGCGCCGGAAAGGTGACGGCGCGTAGGCCTCGAAACTCCCGGGTCCAGAAACGCATAGACAATGCTGACTCCTGCTGCGAGATGTACCGAATGTAGCGACTGAAGGACGGCCGCCGAGACAGGGGCTGCTGGCAGTATGCTGTCTGGAGATCGTCCCAGAACTGATGATAGGACCATCCGTCCATGACAGCGTGGTGGAGCGTGAGGACAAAAGAGGAAATGCCATTTTCACTCGAGACGAGCCCAAAGTGCGCCAAGGGGAGGCCGGGTACCATGTCCTTGGCTTCGAGACGCCCAACGACCTCCTCCAAACAGCTTCCCACCTCCCATGGCGGCACGTCGTTTCTCCCAACGACAGCTTGGACCAGTTCATTGCTGTCAAGCTGGATGATGCAAGTTCGAAGAATCGGTGTGTTGGCGACTACCGCATCCCACGCGCGCTGAAAACGACATAGATCTATGCTCGGTGGCAGATGGAAAGCGTAGGCTGCCACCATCGAGCCCGACCGCCTGCTCGACAAGGACATGAGGCCTGCCTGGAGCGGAGAGCATGGGTACATGTCCTCGATCGAGTCCGCATGAATCCGGCTCTGCGTGCTGGCGACACGAACCCATTCGTCGGCATTGCTGACCAACTCGAAGCCGGTAGCATCTCGGGCAGGCTCACATGCGCGCACCACCACAGCCGCCAACTTGGCGCAGGTCTGAAGGGTGAGAACGTCGGCAACGCTGACCGAAAGCCCACTTTCTCGGGCCTTGGCTACTAGATCGATGGCGGTCATAGAGCTTCCTCCGAGGGCAAGGAATTCATCATTCGCCCCAATCTGTGCTTGGCGCAGGCCGAAGACTCGCGCATACACTCGTCTTAGCACATCCTGGATGGCTTCGTCGGCGTCATCCTCGTCGTCCACGTGCTCATCCTCTTCCACTCCATAGCAAGCACGTTTCTGAGACTGGGAGTGCAAGAACCTGTCACCAATACGGCGCAAGGCCTTTCGGTCAAGCTTCCCAGTGGTAGCTAGCGGTATATCTCGTAGAGGAATATACACCGACGGGACCATGAACCGGGGCAGCCGCTCGCGGAGCTGTGCCTGCAACGAGGCCAGCGGAGAATGGCTGAAACCATTTCCCGTTGTGTCAAGCAGGTCGCCCTCCATGCGCACAAACAGTGCGAGGACACACTCCTGCGTCTCAGGATGGTTGAGGATCTCGGCAGCCGTCGTGACACCGGCATGCACTTGCTGTGCTTTGTGCTCGACCTCTTGGAGCTCGACGCGCTGTCCATGGATCTTTACCTGTCGGTCCTTTCGTCCGAGATAGCACAGCGTACCGTTGTCGCCCTCATATCGAACCAGATCGCCCGTTTTATAGAATCGCTCGTTAGGCGGAAGCTTAAACGACGTGGCCCATAAAGGACGCCGCTGGAGAAACGCACTGTCTTTGCCAATGTTCTTCGACAGGTAGCCACGACCCACCGCCGGTCCGCTGATGACCAGTTCTCCGACGGCTCCAATGGGCTGAAGCCGTTCATGATCGGTAGGTGACACAATCCACGCGGAACCGCCGTACGGGCGACCAATGTTGGTGACGGAGGAAGCCCGCACCTCCGGTTGTGCGGTGCAAAGAACGGCACACTCGGCCGGCCCGTAACCCACTCCCAGCCGGACCTTGTGCGACCACGTCTCCATATCAGCCGGGAGCATAGGCTCACCTCCGAGAATGAGTGTCCGGAGCTGAGGAACAGTGTCCGGATCAATCCGGCGCGCTACCGAAGGGGTGAGAAACGCCCAAGTCACCCCAAGATTGGACACAGCCTGAGAGAGGTTGTCTAGTCGCTGTCGTTCAGACGGAATGCACACACAACCACCAAGGGCCAACGGCGCCAGTAGGTCCAGGATGCTAACATCGAATCCGTACGAAGCAAAGTGCAGCACCCGCGATCCTTGATCCATCGCCAGCGCCTTAGCATGGGCCAAAGCCCCGGCGAAGAAGCATCGATGCTCGATGACGATTCCCTTCGGGACGCCGGTTGACCCTGAGGTAAAGGCAAGATACGCAGCATTTTTTGGTCCGACCTTGGCCTCGAATGGTGGTGCCTCGGTTTCGGCGTCGAGCTCGCTCGGGACGAGAACCACTTCGGATAGATCACGCGCTCGGTCGATCAAGGCTCTTGAAGTAAGGATGATACGCGCATTTACTTCTCGGCACATGTCAGCAACTCGGCCGAACGGGTACGACGTGTCCAGCAACAGGAATGCACCCCCGGCTCTCAAGACACCCAGGAGCGATACGGCAACCCACATGGATCTCTCCATGTATACCGGCACGACCGACTCTGCGCCGATTCCCAGACGTTGCAGGTGAGCTTGTAGCCGTTCTTCCAAGGAGTTGAGCTCCGTATAAGTCAAGGAGCCATCCCAGCTGTGAACGGCGGCCGCGTGTGGAGTTTGATGACAACGCTCTTGGACGACGGTATGGATGCATTGCTGGGGTGTACGATGCTCTGCCCGGGCATTCCACGTGGATATCGCGCCGAGATTTGAGTCACTCAAGGATTTGATGTCCATTCGCTTGGTACCGCATACGACTTGGCTTTTGAAGATATGAGCGAACAGGCTCAGCAGTTCAGATGCATGTCGATCCCCGAGCAGTGAGGTTGTGTACTCCAACGAAAGACGTAATCCTGCTGGGTTGCAATTGATTCCGATGACAAGGTCGCAGTTCTGTTTCCATCTTCGATTAGTTTCAAGAGCTTTTTCAGGGGCGAGGTCTCACATGGACCAGGCTGCGAACCGTTTTGTTTTCACCCACGTATAGATTGCCGTCGCTAGAAGTCTTTCTTTCCTGTCGCTCTCGCACTAAAACACATGTGTTGAATAACCCTCGCTGAGTGGAAGCGTCCGAAATCCAGGTTTGCGTATGGAGACATCGAACCATCACATCAAGTGATGGTGATATTTCCCATTGCTCCACGTGAGCGACAGAATTGTCGGACTTTCGGCCTGTTGCGGTGAATGCTTCTTCGACGATCCCAAATGTGACTACCGGGTAGTCGGTATAGCGGTGCAACAAAAGCGCCCAGGTTGCCTTCATGACCTGAGCCACAGAGAGCGACTTGGCCGTTGCCTGTAGCTTGAGACTGACCTCTTCAGTTATAACCAAAGAGACCACCTTATGGCCCTGGGTTTGACTGGGGCATAGTGGAGGGAATAAACAGACCCCATATGTCGGACTCATTTCCACGACCGCCCTATAGGATCTCCAACGAATTGCCGCCGAACGAATAATTATTATGGCCGGCGGATAAGTATAAACAAGGTAGGAAGAGGAGGCACAGATTCTATAGAGGTGTTGACTGGTGGGCTTTACGGCTTGTCGGGTCTATTACATTACAATTTATGGAGGGTGGGCTAATAAGCCACTCAATTGATCTCCGGATCAAATCACATCAATTGATTAGGGTATCACTAAGCATCTAGTACGCCCCTTCGGATGTCTTCATTCCTTTTTTTTTTGTTTCATTCAAAGTTTTGTCCGACTTTGAGAAACATTGCTACCCGTGTCGGTGTGGCGATAGCTGATTGCGTGACCACTGGGCGCGTACAATGCATGTGGTTCGTTTAGCAAGGGCCGTAGCGGACTTTTGTCTTTCTTTTTGTCTTAGGCCTTTCAACCCCCCAAAAAATAAAACAAATGAAACAAATGAAACAAATGGAAACATATGGAAACAAATGGAATGGTAGATCCAGCCCTTGCATTCGGCACCGCGCAGAGAAAGGAACGTACGCCAGCCAAGCTAGGCATTACGAACACAGGTACACTTGTCTTTGCACACACTGAGACAACCTTATTCAAATCGGTGAATCCCTGCTTAATGTTTGAAGTCGAACGGTAGCAGATAACTCACTATCCTGCATAGTATGGACTTATGACGTGCCAGAGCACGCCACTACCGTAATATCTCAACACAGAAGATAGCCTAGCACCCTCGCAGTGAAAGGGTGAAACCATTCATTTCTTTTTTGTTTTGGTTTTGAAGCCGACCGTTCAGTCAGACTTGGCTAGACGGTGCTGTTAATCTGGGGCGATGAGTACGCTAAGGTACGTTGTCTGTGATTGCTGAGTGTGTAACTGAATGACCCTCCTTTTGCAAATTTCACAGGCAATTTAAAGTCCTGAGTTCAACACCGAAATTGGTTCTAAGCAAAGCCAGACGTGAATATTGTTCCATTTGCATCAAGTCCTACTGGTGTTGACCACTGGACATCTATCCAAACACCACACAATGAAACTGATTGAAGGGTTGATCAAGGATCTCTCACAGACGCCATACGCGTGTTCGAAGCTGGATAAAATGAATGGTGGAATGATGAACTTTATTTTTCGCGCCCACCTTCTTCATCCTTTGCCTGACGGAAGCAACACGGTCATTATCAAGCACGGGGAAGAGTACAGCTCTGGGGTTCCAGGTTTCAGCGTACCAACCAATCGGTGTGTACGTGTGTTCAGTATCCTTTGGTTCTCCCAACCTTTCAAGCTAATACTTGAATGTCTATTAGTCTATTGAGGGGGAGATGCTTCAACAGGCAGCATGTTCTCGCTTTCAACCCGTCGTGTACGGGCACATCTCCATTCGGTCACCCCACCTTTACCATTTTGATGCTCAAACAAACACACAGATGATGGAGGATGTTGTGAGCAGCGACAGACTCCGGGATGCAGCTCGGAACCTTAGTCCATTGCAGGCAACAAACGTTGGAGAGGCCTTGGGAAAGTGGCTGGCTGGCTTCCATCACTGGAGCTCAAGTCAGCTAGATGCAGGGCTCTTGGAGATGTTGGAGTCCAACGGGATGATCGACGATTTGATCCACGAGGGGCTCGACGATAAGATCTTTGCGCACTGCGAGTCCGTGGAAATACGAGATATGGCCTGGAAACAGCTGATGACGACGGATACTGAAGGACGAGGTGTGGTTTATGGAGACCTGACCACTAAGAAGTATACTTATCATGTCCATGTCCAACCCCCATTGATGCTAACCAAGGTTAGTATTCTCATTCAAACCAAATCAGGAAGCGATCGGATGAATGTAACTCCTATCGACTGGGAAGCATGTCGCCTGGGAATGCTCATGCAGGATGTTGCGCTGCTGATCGCTGATCTCTTTGTGCAGTATTCGCTCGAGGCCAGTCCAGCTGCATTGCCCTTGATCCACGGGTTCATACGAGGCTATGGGCCGGTAAAGGACACACTCGTCTTTCAGGCCGCGGTATACACGGGTATATATCTCTTTCTTTGGGAAGGCGGGGGTCCGTACACGTACGAGGCGGATCAGGTAGATGGCTTGCTCCAGGTGGCGGTGAATTTGGTTGCACACGGCGCTGGCGAAGATCGAGAGGCGATCAAGGAGACGTTTATGGGCGGATTATTCTCGTAATTGAACCAATGTAAAGTGCGTGTTTTGCCACTGGACGTCGGGTGCAGTCTCCAGACGCTATAGCTTTCATGTTCTTGAAAGAAGGAATTACTTGTGACATCTTAGAATTGTATCTAATATTGCAACACGTATTACCTTACTCTGGGTTCAGTCATACTACCATCTACAACTTTCCAAAACGCTGCAACACCTCATGTCGTCCCTCCTCCGACAATGACCACAGCGGATCCCAGTATTCCATCGTCGTGGGCTCACCCTTCAAGCCAGGAGCAGTAAGTTTGGACAGCCCGATGTGACGATCATAACTTTCTAGTCCACGAGTCAACCGCTTACCACCCTCGGCTGGAAGATCCAAGATGAACTGTGGGATAAGAAAGCCTGCGATCTGCCCTCGAACGGCTCGCTCCAAAGCCAGACTGTCGCTCATCGGAGTCCGCAGATCCTCCGCTCCAGGGACAATGTCACCTTGATAGACGTAGTACTATGAGAGTCTGTCAGTGCTTGTGGGGAAACGGGAAAATGGCTTCAAAAAAGCTCACCGGTTGGATATTGATGTCCCCCAGCGCATGCACCAAGGCACACATTCGCTCGGGAGTATTATTGACCCCATTTAGCAACACTGACTGGTTGCGAACAGTCACCCCAGCTTCATACAGGCGCTGAGCACCCCGACGTGTTACCCAGCTGATCTCATTGACCGTGTTGAAGTGCGTGTGGAGGCAGATGTGTTTGCCCATCCGGCGGGCTTTGTGTTCCAGCTCGATGACAGTCGACACCCAGTCATTTTCCGGGTCGAGGAGACGGGATGGCGAGACGGCTAGTCCTTTTGTGGCGAACCGAAATCGACGAATGTGCGGGATATTCAGCAGACGCTCGCCAATGTACTTGAGTTGGGCTGGTTCGAGGAGGTAGGAGTCGCCGCCAGAAATGACGACGTCTTTCAGGCTGGGGGTGTTCTCAATGTACTGGAACCGCGGTTCCCATTTCTTCAAGATGGGGAGGAATCGCTGTTTCTTAACGGATTCCGTCTCGGTGCCTACAGTGTAGGAGCGGAAACAGAAGCGGCAGTAGACGGGACAGATCGAGGTGGCTGGCAGCGAGTGAGTGTCCGGAAAAGAGACTTGGCAGCCACGCAGAGACACAACTTACCCATAAACAATGCTCGGTCAGGGTACCGATGAATCAACCCTGGGACAGGAGAGTATTTGCTCTCGTGCATGGGATCTAAGTCTGATGCGGGATGATCCACGTTTAGGGGCGTCGACAACGGGATGAACTGGCGTCGAACCGGATCATTGAGGGGATCC
Organism: Neonectria magnoliae; assembly: GCA_037954305.1. Classification (NCBI taxonomy): domain Eukaryota; kingdom Fungi; phylum Ascomycota; class Sordariomycetes; order Hypocreales; family Nectriaceae; genus Neonectria; species Neonectria magnoliae. The sequence continues at coordinate 47,580 of JAZAVK010000074.1, read as the reverse complement.
TGCCAGTTGATGACGCTCAGAATGTGTGGCGAGAGGCGGACAGCCATGGGTGCCTTTTTGATCCCCTCCTGAACTCGCTGGATGAATTGCTCGGTGGTATGGATGTCGGTGATGCGGAGATGGGGAGCCATGTCGTTCTGCGGGGGGATGATGCTGGGTAGTACCGACTGCATGAGCTCGCAAAGAGCTTTTTCAGACTGCACGGACTGTGCCATCTGCCACTTGTGGTTCAAGAATTGTCTGGTGGTGATTTCTTGCCATTTTGGTACTTTTCTCCAGTATGGTTCTTCTGCTTCGACTGGGTGACTAGAGAAGAGCACGGGATTGATGGTGAACTCGAAGCCTGATTCAGGATCTCCTGCCACGTGATGGACTGTAGAGAAAAGCCGCTGTGCTGGGAGGACGAGCTGCTTTGCCAGGCGCGGAAGGATGAGGACCGGGCGGGACGCCATCTTGGCCGGAGATGGACGTAGCTAAAGGTAGGAGGGAAAAGAGAGGCGAGAAATTCGTCTGGCTCTCTGTGCGGGCCAATTTGCTCAGGTCAATGAATGTCAAACAAACACGAAGAGTGAATAAGTATTTGGTCACTGGTTAGGTGCGTTCCCCAAGGTTGATCTTCGCTCCTTGCACTCAAAACGATCTATTCCAATTTTTGACTTGAGAATAAGCATACATCACTAGGCACACTCGATGACAGCCTCTGGATGACTTGCAGCAAATCCTTGGTACACTCATGTGCTCGAGGGCTTCTTAATCGACGAATGATATCGCTGGCTTACCGAGCTCTCATGGCCAGACAAACAGCGGTGAGGTGGAATAACAACGTATTCCCAGGCGACAACTCATTCCAGGAATGCGAATGAGACACTGGATGTAGGTTCTGGAGTATTGGACACACTACGCCTCATGGACCCTGTGCACGACATCATACTGCAGACTAATCACGCGCGAGTGCCGGCACGGATCCCCAGTGTGGGGATGTGTATTAGGGTGTCTAAGGGGGATGGATGCAAGGGAACGTGAGGCCTACGTGTTTGGGTGCTCCGTATATCTGTGTGAGACATCAAGTAAGTGGTTTAGCGATGCCAGCGTCAGCCAGCCACAAATACCTTTTAGCATGGACACCCGCAGCGGCTTATTAGCTTGTGGCCTCCATTCCACCTAAGTTATGTAGTACCTATGCCGTGTCCTATTTATGCTAGTCTATGTCTCATCTGTACCGTGTTCCGTCCGTGCCGTGTCCCATCTATGCTATGTCTCATCCGTACCGCGTCTCATCCGCGCCGTGTCCCATCTGTGCTGTGTCTGTCTCATCTGCCGTGCTCTACATGTTGCCGGCCGCACTCGTGCCGTGCCGTGCCGCGCCGTGCTCCGCCCCCACCCACCGGTGTATCGTATTCCACACACCGACTCTACTCACGCCGTGTCTCAGCCGAGCCGTGTATTCGTAAAAGCGGTGCTCAAGGAGTCCTCGCCAAAGCCACATTCTGGTCCCCGATCATAGGGTATGCATCCAGTAATTTGTGGCAATAATTAATTAGTATTTCCAAGGATTGTGCTCCCTTGCCTCTGGTTGTGCTACAAGGCGGGGACAGTTTCGTTGATGCAGTCCGCTACACAGATCACAATGCCCATAACTCGAGATCCTATAGTTTCCCGCACTCGATTCCGGGCACCGTGCCTTTGCTTTCACGCGGAGGACAGTTCTTGGGGACATACTCTTGGCCCCGCCGAATGGCCTTAACCACGGTACAGTACTCTCGGTATGTGTACTCCTGACAGTCGTGGTCCCAAAGCCAATCTGGTCTACTTTGAGGCGGGCGCTCCGGCTGCTCGAATAGAGTATCTTGGATCACCCCTCCCCAAAACTGCACTGTTGACGCTCGGTCATATCTGCATCAAGAACTTTACTTAGCACAAGCATCGTGGCATAGAGCTCTGTATAGGATGGCGAGGGGAGGGGAGGAAGGGAAGGGCGTTTCGATCGACATGCGCTCACCTGATCCTCTCAGCCACCTGCAAGGCCATCGGGACGTCCTTCTTGCCTGATAATTCCAGCGTGATGGCCAGAACAGCCCCGTCCTCAATCGCCTGGCTCCCAGACTGGGCAGACGCGGATGGGGTCGGATGAGCTGCGTCGCCAGTGACCATCATCCGGCCGAGAGGAGACCTCCAGGTCTTTAACGGACGTTGTGATGCGTGACGAGTGTGTATGAAGAAGCCTTGCGCAGCTTTCCGGACCACCGGTTGGAGCTTTTCTCGCACTGGCCAGTTCTGCATCCACTCGAGCGCTGTCTCGATATTCGGAGTCGATCGCGTATCCAAGTCCGGTTTGGTTGAGGAACGGGTCTGTGATCCTCGAGGTCAGTTGTGTTGTTATTCGTTTGCAACGTTCCATCAAATAGAGGTTTTGTACTCACCCTGCGGGCAGCGTACCATACGAGAACTTCCCCGTGTTGCGCTGTGAAGAAACTGAAGTGGGTGCCATTCGCGGCCCAAACCTGGAAAAAATCTCTCGACCTGGCCTCGTCGACAAACCATCGAGCATCTGCATCCTCTCCGAGTTCATCCATGCGCATGTATCCCCGAAAGGCGGAGAACGCGCTGTTAGCCTCTTCGTCGAAGTCCCGTTGACCCATGATCATCGCCCTTCCTCGACTGTGAATACCCTCGGCACAGATGACGCAGTCAGCAGCGAGCCGGGTGCCATTCACCACGACTCCTGCTTCCTTGGCCGTCTCCCAGTACTCGGTGACGGAGGAGGAGAGTTGGATATCGATGCCGACAGATCGAGCATACTCGTACAAGACGAAGACGAGGGTTCCTCGGTGAATAAGATAGCCGTCCCCTACGGCAAAGCAATCCATTGGGTTCTCGAGGAGAAGCTCGTTGGTCGGGGAAAAGATGCTCATGTGCGTGGCGTTACTGACAAAGTCCCGTAGGCGCGCGTCGACATCGCCCCATTTCCGGATGACTCGGGCTGCATTTGGACTGATCCCGATTCCATCACCATCTAGAGAAGATTAACTTACTGTCTGGTCTGCCCACTGTTGGTGGCAACCAACATGAGGGGCGAGGGGAGGTTTGGCTTCATACTTGTTCGACATACCTCTTTGTTCCTTTCCAATACGGTAACAGAATGGCCTTTTCTGTGACATTCGATTGCCGCCGTTAGCCCGGCTAACCCAAGGCCTACGATAATGACCTTGATTGCAGACGGGTGGGGACCGTCAGCGCTGTTTAGGTCATTCTCCATGAGTATGGGCATATTCGCAATGGTTTCGTAGTCCAACTTACAGACTCAGAGTACCATCTCTATATGCCTTGCTATTTGTACGCAAATGGCATGTCTGTATAGTACTCACTCCCGAACAGTAGAATGCTTCGAGCGACTGTTCCCTTGCAGAAAGAACATGTCCAGATTCTGGTTATCTAGACACTGTGGGGTGTGGATCAGCCACTAACCACTTGAGTCAGTCGTGTCTCATCCCTTGCTTGATGCATTCTACAAGGTTGCAGGTCTAAGGGGACACAAGGTATCCGCATGGTGCACGGTCTAGCAAGCAGTACAAGATGATTTTCCAAGCGTCATACCTGTGTGATGCTGTCTCGTCCTAGCAAAGACAGTATGATGAGTTGATTCTGCATGTGTGATGCTCATTCGGGTAGAGCCTATGCATATCGCGTCAAAATAATGCAGTATCTCTACCGATTGGCAGTACCAGGTTGACCGCTACTTATCCCCCGAAAATGTCATGGTCGATTGGTTGAGACCATTCACGAGGATATTCACGTTCGAAGTTGTTCGAGCTTGCGCGTGAGCATACCAGACTGCTAGTTGCTCCATTCCATCATCCTACTATTCGCAGAAAGATGTCCGGCCAACAAGCACAGGAGACTTTGACACCTGTTCAAGCCAAAAGCAGTATTGTGAGCAATACCTCCAAGATGAGTGTTCCTGATGCCGACACGAGCCTCTGCGGACCGAAGGATTACGACCAAATCAGGGATTGGAATCAGGAATCCCCGACCCAGGTCAACGAATGCGTCCATTCTCTGATTGCGCAGCAGTGCCAGGCTCGGGCTGACACGGCGGCTATTGAAGCTTGGGACGGGAAGCTCAGCTACGCGGAGCTGGACCATCTGTCCTCGATTCTCGCCACCCATCTCCAACATCTTGGCGTTGGCCCAAATATCATTGTCCCATTGTGCTTTGAAAAGTCCAAATGGGTCGTCGTGGCCATGCTGGGCGTGATGAAGACGGGAGGTGCCTTCGTACTCCTGGACGAGTCCCAGCCTCTGAAGCGCATGCATTTCGTGTGTCGCCAAGTCAATGCTTCAGTTCTCGTCGCATCTCATCGCTTGTTCGTCCAGGGGCAGAGGCTTGTCAAAAACGTGGTCGCCATCTCGCACGACTCGCTGCTCTCCTTGTCGCCGGCCGAGGGCTGGATGGCTCCGGCTGTACTCCCAAGTAATGCTCTTTATCTTGTTTTCACGTCCGGCTCTACGGGACAGCCCAAGGGGGTTGTTGTTGAGCATTCGGCCTTCAGCAGCTGCATCATGGCCTTTTCCAAACGATTACTCCTCGACCACACCTGCCGCGTCTTCCAATTCTCATCATACACTTGGGATACCTGCATGGAGGAAATGCTGTTCACTCTGGTGGCGGGCGGATGCATCTGCATTCCGTCCAACGACGATCGGATGTCCAACCTGGCGGGGGCCTTCACCGCGCTGCGGGCCAACTGGATGGACATCGCAGGCACGGTCTCTCGGTCCCTGGACCCGAAGGACCTTCCGGCCCTGAAGACGCTGGTCCTCGGCGGGGAGGCGCTTGCGAGGTCCGACGTGGATAGGTGGGCGGGCAACGTGAGCCTGGTCAACGCCTACGGGGTGACCGAGTGTGGAGGAACCATCACCACACGGCGAGTCAACTCGGGCAGCTCGGATGCCTCCAACATCGGCCACGCAGCTGGATGCACTACGTGGATCGTCGACCCGGACGACCATGACGTCTTGGTGCCTGTGGGGGCCGTCGGCGAGCTCGTCGTCGAGGGTCCGATTCTCGCCAGGGGCTATCTCAACCAACCCGACCTGACAGAGTCGGTCTTCATCAACTCCCCAGCATGGCGCGAGCACTTTCCGCTGCCGTTTCCACCCGGGCGTTGCTACAAGACCGGGGATCTTTGCCAGTACGCAACGGATGGCTCGCTCAGGTATCTCGGCCGCAAGGATTCCCAAGTCAAGATTGGAGGCCAGCGCGTGGAGCTGGAGGAGGTCGAGCACCATGTGAAGAAGTGCTTCACTCGGTCCCGTCAAGTGCGCGTTGTCTTTGTCCCACCTAACACCGATGCCCGTGGGGGAGTCGATGGCTTGATTGTCTTCATCGACGGCCCCGATAGCGACGAAGGGGTGACGCCAATATTCCCCGGTGGGCATGTGGCCACGCCCACAGACAGGTTCTGCCATGCTGTCGGTGAAGCCTTGAAAGCATTGCGAGATAGCGTCCCGGGATATATGGTGCCGAGTCTCTTCTTGCCACTGTGTCAAATGCCCCTACTGGCATCTGGCAAGGCGGACACGCGATGCTTGACGAAGGAGGCACTCTCCCTGTCCAAGGATCAGATCCCGCGATATGGCGCCACCGAGTCATTGAAGAGGCGAGCGCCGTCAACGCCTATTGAGCAGCATCTCCAGCGCATATGGTCCGACATCCTGGGTCTTTCTGCAGACCGCATTGGCGCCGACGATGATTTCTTCAGCCTCGGGGGCAGATCCCTCGATGCCATGCACATGGTCACCCGAGCACGACGAGATCGTCTGCGAGGCTTGACTGTCGCCATCATCTTCAAGTTTCCAATCCTGTCTGCTCTTGCTACGGCAATAGGCCGGCTGGGCAACGAGGAAACGATCGACTCGGCACCTTACCCAACCCTGGCAACCGGCAGCCTGCAAGTTTCCGACTTGCATCCCAGCATCCTCGACTACATCAAGCCCGAAGAGGTCGTCTGCATTCTCCCCACGACTGACTTTCAGCGTATTTGGCTCACCCCGGGTCTTAAGGCCTATGACCTCTGGAGAATCACCCAGCCCATCGATGCGGACAAGCTCCAGCAAGCCCTGCAGACGGTCCTCAATCGACACAGTATTCTCCGCACCATCTTCGTACCGCACCAGCGTGGCTTTGTACAGCTGGTTTTGTCCCAGATGGAAGTCTCGTTCACCCGCCACCAAGCCGACACCCCCGACCAAGATGCCTTTTGCCAGTCTCTCTGCCAGGAAGACAATAAGGAGTCTCTCCCTCCCGGCGCCTCGTATATTCACGCAACGTTGGTCTCGTTCGGTGCCAGTAGTCACACCTTGATTCTCCGAACTTCCCACGCTCAGTGGGACAAGGAAGGGCTCACAAGAGTCTTCCGGGATATTGTCGACGTCTACCATGGAAGAGACCCGCGTTCTGTTACGGAAGACTTCCCACTATACATGCAGTATCGCCTAGCTCAGAAGACTGAGGCTGCGTGTGAGTTTTGGAGACAGTACTTACATGGTGCCTCGATGACCGAGGTCCCCGGAATGGCGGCTTGCGGTTCAAACCGGAATCTCGTCGGCGTAATGAAAACGATTCCGCACCCCCCACCGCTTCAAGGTCTCACAGTGGCGACACTTGTCAAAACAGGGTGGGCATTGACCCTGGCTCGACTAACGCAGACGACTGATTTGGTCTTTGGCCATACAGTCGGTGGACGATCCATCGGCACTCTGGCTCTGGAAGAAGTGGTGGGCTGTTGTTTAAACACTGCCCCTATTCGCGTCCGCATCCAGTCAAAATGGACAACCCGCCAGCTTCTGGAGCATGTCCGGGACCAGCACACCCAAACAATGGAGTATGAAGTGCTGGAGCCCTCGGAAATCGTGGCCAACTGTACGCGCTGGCCAGTAGATACGGATTTTGGGAGTGTAGTAACCCATGATCATGAAGATGTTCTTCCTATCATGGGGTTAGACGGTGACTTGACCGAACTGCACCCATTTTATCCGACAATGAAGGAAAGTACTCGTAGAGCTATGCGATGGCCAATCCAGCTTGTAACGGGCTCGCAGGGATCACAGCTTAGCGTTGGGATTATGGGATTTGATGATGTACTGAGACAGAGTCGGGCGGAATGGCTTGTTGATAAGCTAAGTGACACATTGGTAGAGCTGAGTTGCAATGCTATGGATGTGAAATTATCCCCTTATAATAGCTAGCTTTATGTATCGTAAGGACTGGGCGGGTAGGCATAGCATGGTTAGGTTAGAGTAAGAGTAGGGTAGTAGAGCGGTAGCCGGTGACTTGTCAACCGTGAAGCTTTGATTAAACGCAATATTGATGTGAATTACACCATGTTCCCCAGTCATTCGCCTCTTGGTACTGCCGCCGAAGTCGATCATGTCCAGGTCATTAAGCCGCTTATAAGAATAAAAGCGCGGGTTTATCCTGACACTAGTGTTTGGCAAAGGATGGACGGGACATACGGCGCTCAAGAACCTGCTATAAAACCTATTCTGGAGGGCCATCCATGGAACGAATATTACCAGCAGCACCTCTGCAGCCCTTTGTACATTGCATGCGAGGAGGGTCATGCTCAAGGCGTTCCAGCCACCGAGACTGAGTCCAGCTAAAATGTCTGGTAATCCCACTAATTCGAGTTAAACACGCTTTATTCTTGTTAGCGAGAACATCTAAGACCTTAAGCAGCGTCCGTACACGTTAGCTTTGAGAGATAGATCAAAACCCACTAGAGAACAAAGATTAGGCAGACTCCGTAGTGACCATTGTCAACACCATGTCGCACATCTGTAGATAACGTCAGAACCGGCCCTACCGTTACCACTACTGCAATGCTATATAGGGACAAGGATGTGCTGATGTTTACCCAGAATAAATAAACAGATCGAACAAAAACTAAGTACGGGCCTATCGAGCCGTAGATTCTAGGAAGTTTATAAAACAGTTTGTTTCCTCCTAAGTCGTACACAATATGACAATAACTTTATTGCCTTAGTAATCATTCAACCAGCCGTAAGGTCACTTAAGTGCACCCTCAGAGTCAATTAAAGCTTGTGCTATGGTCACTTAAGTGCACCCTCAGAGTCAATTAAAGCTTGTGCTATGGCCCTCACCCTAACAGTATTGTTCCCGACCGCTACTGTATCAAGTTGCTACAAAATGTAAGCATGCTTAGCTTCAAGCGGCTGCAACCTTCAATGCCAATCAGAGGTGGTACTGCATGCTTTATCATTACTGAGTGCAGGGTTCCATCGAGATATCCATAATTCTCTTGATATCTCCTTTTGGGGTTCTACCCAATCCACATTCTATGCCGACCCCAAAGTCATCAAACACCTTCTCAGCCGCTTCGAACATTTCTCGGGTTTCCTCCGGGAGTCTAGGATGAATGAGATCTAGATATAGACGTGTGTGTGATAAAGGCAGTAGAGCAGAGAGGGGTGACAAGTAAGCATCGAGCCGATCCACTGCGCTGATCAGAACAGGATAGTGTATCCAGCCAAGTTGTCGTGCCTTCCTCCTTAGGATCTACTGGTGCAGATTTATAATGGACTGTAGCGACTTCGGCTCAAATAAAATGCTTATGATCTATGTCTCCTTCGTATAATTTTAGCGTAGGTATTTAATTGCACTGGGAATTGACGTACCATAACAGTAATGGATTCTAATACTACATTGATGTGGACTTTCTATAACAACTTTATAATATAGTCGACTACATACTCCTTGTTATGAAATTAGGGTCTGAATAGTACACCCTCCCAATAAGCAAGATCCATTCCAAGGTCGATGTAGATCGCCAATTCAGTGTAGAGTATTTCAGCTTGAATTATATCCAAAGGCCGAAATAAAGCGGCCTCGTAGATGGGCTTAACCTCTTTTCAAAATCCTTCCTTAACAAGAACCCTAACCACATTAGCCACGGTTGGCAAGGATACTTATAATTTCCCCTTAACCGATGTTGCCTTCTGGTTGAAGGTTTCACAAACGTAGATCTAGATCTAGAGAGCGATGGGATGCTTAGTAACAACACGCACAGCAACAGCGCTGGCTGGATGATCGCAATGTACATTGCCTTGGCCTCCATGTTCCGAGATATATCCCTATTTCAGGGAAACCGCCTTTTCAAGTCCAAGCTGTTAAAATTCTGGACTGGAAACTTTATTCTCTACCTTCGGGCGATCACGCGCCGACTAAACATCGCCATCCCCGACACTGAGAATGCCTCTAAGAACATTGACCCCACGGTGCCAAAGGAAAACGGAAAGGACCTGTGGGGTTAGGCGAGGTCCTTTGCAGAGTACAAACGAACTTGTGTAGCACCTGGCTACGCATTCCGAGGGACATATAGGAGGAAGATTGGAGGTGATGGATTGGATATTTCCACCTGGAGCGGTGCGGAGAGGAAGCAATACAACTTGATAACAAGGACCCGCTTCCCAAAGGGATCATTGAGAGCCTTAGAGAAGGGATTTTCTTGATTCTAGGTTAGATGGTTCTTTAGAGACTGTTATAAATGCAAAACCTTAGTTTTTACTGTCTCGATCGTTTGATACAAGGCCGGGTTTTACAGCAGTCGGCTACTTGAATACAGTTGAAGTGCTATTTTACTATACTATGGCGCTAACATCGCTTGTGATGTAAGCCCGCCGTGGCTTGAAGGGCCAAAGGTCAGGCTGTGCGTTGCTACATGGCGAGTCCCTAGAGCCAATTCAGGCTTCCATTATGCCCCTCGCCCGAAGACGCGACGCACGGTGTTCTAAGAAAAGAATAATTCAACACATGACTAAACTGATCCATCTACCCCCACGGCTAGTTAACTTAGATCATTCAAACAACGGCTGACTGCCATGTTGCTTTGTGGCTCCAGGTGGTGTTTGGGGCGTGTGGCTTAGGCGGCCTTGACCTTGTTATCTTCTCCTCCCTGATTGCGCACTGATTGCTCCAAGCCTTATGTTGACCTTTATAGTTAGCGCACTTTCTGGGTAAGCTCCTGTCAGACTTGACAGGGCACTGACGGCATGTGTGTTCTTGGACGCAGTAGCTGAATCTCACCGTTGCCTTGCACTGGGTTTCTATATGGCCGTATTCTTAGCAGTCAAAGCATTGCCTACCTCAGTCAGCACGACCCATCATACAACTCGCACTAAAAGACCTCCCCTTGCCAAATCAGCCCCTCATCAATTATCTTATTGGCACCTTAGGGTCTTATGAACTCATTAATGATCGAGGAAGCAGTCTTTATTGCCAATATCCTCGTGAGCCAGCTAATGTATTTTATCCCGGCACTTAGGCTGAACGGCCCGTTCTCCTGCAGAATGTTGTCTCTAGTGTCCTCAAATTGGCTCAAATCCATAGAGCTGGTACGGATGCCATGTGCGAGAACTCCGTATATTAGAATGCGTACTACGGCTCTATTGCAAGCTAGTGCTCCCAGTCCTCAGCGAACTATCAGAGAACCTTCATGTCAGAAGTTATAGCCATCTTGATGCTAAGGTTGCCACTTTTAAGTTAGGTGGTTGACACTATCATGCTGTTCTCTATATACTCATTTCCGCTTTGTTCTATATCACGGTCTACATATGCTTTCGGGCTACAGTTCTGCCGCTATCTTCGATTCCGTTCTTACCATCTGCAGTGCGTCATATACGGTAACGAGATCTAGGGTGTTTTGGATCCTATCGACGAGGGATAGTGCTCCTATAGCCATGACCTTGGCCAGGCCATGGGGAACAGGTTGGCCTTTCGCGTGTTCTATGCATAGGAGGGCCTCCTAAGGTATTGGCTGAGTTGCGTGGCGTGCTGGCAGAATTCGGTGGGCCATGCCACCTCTTGGGGCCATGAGGTCGCTATTCTTGTCTAAAATCACACTGGGCAATGGATAGACTGCAATTGACCCGTCGGAGAGGCGCATTATGTGCTTTTTGCGGCTATTGGTTCGAAAATTCAGTCTTACTGTTGTGAAAGGTCTTTTTCCTACTACAACGGAACAAGAAGCTTAGTGAGATGCGGGGCACTCACTATCTTTAGGACTATAGACCCCGGCTGTGTCGTAATTTTGGGACGAAGCCCAGTTTCGTCCCCTGTCAGGGCTTTTACCCACTACCACATCACCTCTGCATATACGGCTTACATTTTATATTTTTATATAGTCTGCCTTAATCCTTGTTCTGGAAAGGAATGCCCGGAAGACCGCGGTGAGTGAGAGCATATTTCACCACTGCGATGCTGCCAACGGGCCGCTCGCTTTCTACAGTCAGATATCTATACCGCTCTCTAAGTTAATGACTTTAATTTCTAAGCGGCGGCTTCTAATATGCTGGATAATGGAGGAAGCGGCATTTTCTACCCCCAGCTAGCCCAGCATGCAAGACGGCAGCCATGGCAATCTCCTCTAGCGGCCTTCGATGTCCTTAATTTCGGCAGTCCGTATGTCCGCTGCGCCTCGAAATCGAGGTCCGTTAGCATTCTTCTTCATTCATTAGGCTAGCTGGCCGAGTCCGAGTCCCGATACGAGCAAAGGGTATTTTCGGCAGCCGAGCCCCTGGGGCTGAGTAAGATGCTGATCACTTCTTATAGTCCGAGCAGACCAATCGCTGTTTTTCTTCCGTGTCTCAACGTTACAGACTACACTAGAGGAGTCCCACATTGTTTACTCCAGCGTGTTGTCAGCCTCTACGTGTTGTCAGCCTGCGCCCTCGTTCATAGTAATCCTGGCGCTGGTCCGCTAACCAGGACCTCACCGCTAGAATACGGCCTCACAATATAGGCATGCATGACAACAGACTCTCGGTCGAGAGAAAAGGATAAAAGGGGAGTTCCCATGTTCATCTGCCTACCTTCTGCTCTCTTTCTCCCAGTCACAAATCACAGCTCAAACACATCTAGACGCCTAGTCGCAAGACTCGTGAACAACTTACCTACCTCACAAACATTGATAATTCCATCCCCGTCCTCAAACACTGACAAAATGGTCAACTTGATCACTTCCGTCACGTTTCTCCTTGTCGCCACCTCGACTCTTGCTGTTCCGCACACCCTGGTGGAGCGAGATGTCAGCTGCATGGATCACCTGCCTGCAGATTCACTGGCCAATGTATGCGATCAAAATTCCTTTCACGATCATCCTAACCATGCGACTAACCCTCCGGACAGGTCCAAGAAGCAGTGGAGTGCATCAACTACCTTGCTAGTCTCGGTGGCCAGGCATGCACGGCTGGCGTCTCCGGCCAATCCTTCTGCAGGCGCGGAAACACTCAGATTACTGGGTTGGCTGTTGGCCTTCCTAGTCACCAGACTGCGACCGCGAGTTGGTGAGTCTAGATCATCGGTCTTTCGAAGCCGATTTGTGTGGTGTTATTGCTAACTTTCTTAACAGCGAGGCTGTCGCTCGAGGTGCGGGACTGATAATGGATAGATGCTCTAGGGGCGATGGAAAGGTTAGGGGCCAGAACCCTGCTTGGGGTAATGGCCATTTGATGGTTGATATCCGCTTGAATCCTTAGTTGTGTTAAGGAGTATTAAGTGGTAGTCTATTAGTTAGATTTCTCATCTATTAGTACTACCTATATAGAATATACCTAAATGATTTACATTATTATAAGGGCTAGACGGGCGTAGTGCGGTTAGGTTAAGCGTAGGGGGGTAGGGGCAAGAGAAGGAGGAGAAGGAAGGGAAGATGAGAAGAAAGGAGAGAGACTAGGAAGGAGGCAGCGAGAGAAAAAGAAAGGGAAAAAGAGAGAGAGAGGGAAAGAGAAAAAAAAAAGAGAAGGAACAAGAAAAAGGGAGAAAAGCAAGGGAAAAAGAAAGAAAGAAAATACACAAAAATTTGGATGAAGATTTAAACTTAAATACAAATTCTTTCTTTTTTTTTCTTTCTATTATTAATCCTGATCGATTGATACTAATGAAGTCTGACAGCACTACTCTGTACTGTTCGACCACATAAGAGTTACCTCCCGAGGCTGATTGGGACTAAGATGGTTGGCTACTGCATTTACGCTGACCCGAGTCACAACGATCGACGTCCAGCGTCTGCAGCTGCGACCCACTGTGCTGAGCATTGAGACTAAGGAGCCAGGCTAGAACTTAAGCGCCGTTATACAAATAGACACTTTACACACGGTAATTATAGCATATCGCTTTCCTCTCATCTATAACAGCAAACTTATTCTCTTCTGTTGCTGGTCCCTTAGCTCTAGATTCTCCAGATAAGAAAAGCCACACTGCAGACAAGGAAGGGACTGAGACAAAAAAACTGGCAACATACTTCCCGGCCTTAGTGCCATTTCATGTGCGTCTCAATCCAAGACAAATGTGTCTGCCTACCTCTCCCATCGGTAGCGACCCAGCTAGCTGGATTAACATTGTCAAGGCTTTGGAGACACCAAACTCCGTCTTTGTATTTACCTAAGTGAAACAGACGATCTGATATATGTCCCGGATATGACATGATCAGCTGTTTGTAAAAGGCTACATGCAGCTATTTTGCGTTAAAAGCCGGGTCTATTCCGACTGCAGTAGGCGAAACTAGTCATTAATTACACGTCTTTAATAAGGGCTTTCACCAAGACTCAGACGATGCAGCTCTCTGTTGACTGGGAGATGCGATGTTGGAACATTCTCAGAATCACCGGCTCTTCTTCTCCTTGTCGAAGCTAAGGCTATTGTTGACTAATGGATCTGGGGTGACCATACCCAGGATGGTATTTCATCCCACTTTACTGAAATAACTATGAGAAACGTTCAAATTTGACGTTGAGCATCATGGGGCCGGTCTTTGATGGATAATCGGCATTATGGTAAATTCTTAGCCTGGAACCGACTAGGACACTCCCCATGCTACACATAGGAGACCCTTGAGACTCTCATGGACCTTCTAACCACCAAAATTTGCCATCCTCAGTAAATGGCTTTGACAACTCGGCTATATGTGCTAACAAGACTGACCTTCGACCGGTTAAACGTCTAGGGATACTCGTCTTAGAAGTACAGTGATAACAACGCGCTTGACAGATGGGCCAGTCAAATTACCACAATGGTATTTAATCCCACCAGCAAGTAACCTTAGAACTCTTCAATACCAGAGCCCTAGGAACTTGATGGTATGTTGAGGGCTGGTGGCGGGAATGATTCACTGTCTCCAGATCTTATCGTTTTGGTTAGTCTCAACGTGCCATATGCCCGCATTATCGTCCGACTTAAAGGCCCACACCTCAATGTGGAATAAAGCCTTTTCATAGAGCCTATACTTTATACTAGTATTCCTAATATCCCTTTGACTATGCTAAGGCAACACTTACGCTAGCAGTAGGTATTTAAACCAAAGAAAAAGCGAGAATAGAGAGGTACATAAGATCCCACCTATTTTATATGGTATCAGAAGTCGCTGCTCCTAGAGATCTATATCATAGTACATGACCCTCCATATGGCCATATCGCTTTTTAAGGTAAGTTAGCATACCGTTGATCTCCCGGGATTCTATGGGGACTATGGGTCAAGTGTTGCCTTAGCACATTCAAAGGGATAGTCGAGAAGGTTTGAGCCACAACTGTACTTCTCCGTAGCGACGTGGCCGAGTTCCTACTAGAGTGGCATGTAAATATACAGCTCAACGTCGTATTGAGCTCTGGGGTATCGGTTACAATGCCTGAGGAACTCAAAAGCGTGAAATTCCATCTTACCGTCTCTATTTATAACTATAGCAGGAGGGTGACAGCTGCTATACATGCCAAGACTGGGACAGTTATAGAAATTGAATGACCAAATCTCGCCGCAGCTCCCTGGTACGCCCATGCCTCACATTGCCCATGATTTTTGTTATAATCCGCCGCCGTATTAATAGCAAAGCTCTTGATCGAGTATGGAACCGTCTGGCATTGACCACCATCTTCAGTCTGACAACTCGTCTCAAACCAAGGGTAGTCATCTTCGTCGACATTATCGCCATCGACAATTTGCTGGCAATCCGGGAATGCATAGATGTAAAACACCCATGAAGCGTCTTCCCCAGCTTCGACATCACCCGTTCGATTGACTTGCTCGTACCAGACGCGAGAGTAATTCGTCTTGGAGTCGAAAGAACCACGATTCTGGAGCAGCCAATCGATGCCATTCGGTTGGATCACGTCGCCGTCGCTGTCGTAGACTGGACTGGTGGCATTTTGAAATCCTGTGTCGTTGGATCGAGAGAAGATGTCAGTGAGGTTGAAGCAGGTGAATCCCGTGGGAATGCTAGATGTTGTGAGGACGAGGGAATCTGAGGTGTCGTTGGAGTCGCAAGAGTCCTGCTGGTCATCGGCAAAGAATGCGACGGTGATATTTCCATTCCTTTACGCGCCATTAGTGAAAGCCTAATGATGAATGAAAAAGGAGGACGGTCTCACCCGCGTGCCGCCTGCGCATAGGCACGCAGTGAAAACAGGGCAATCAGTGATAGTTGCTTGAACATGGTGATGCCTCAGGGTCCGCCTTGCGTTGCGGCTGTTGCATGAAGCAATGAGGGAACGGATGTTTATAAAAAGGAGAAGGAAGAATGAATGAAACGTGGGGGCCTGAGGTCAGTGCTGGCAACTACGTCATGGTGTTACGCTTCTGAGGCATCAATGTTGATCTTTTGCACAGCCAACAACAGCCAACAGCGAGTCACACCAGTTGGGCCACTCATTTCCATTTCCGTTGGATACATCACTGCGAGCCAAGGAACCTTTGAGTTAATCTTATCTAATTCCCTACTGATTCATCACAAGCGCCAACGCATTGACGACGGCCTTCTGCTAGCCGTGCTGATCGACGTGCGGGAATACCTAAAAAGAGGCCCTTGTCTTACGCACCAAGAGATTACAGTAATTGCCCGGCGCCAACTGCGCTTTATCTTCAGGTGTCTCGTCTTAATTTCTTTCCCCTTGGTTTGAATCCCTGCTAATCTACAGCGGAAGTGAGCCTTACCAGTGAAGGGATATCCTATAAGGGAGCCTTTACTGTACAGCCCGCAGATCGCGTCTCTGAACATTGAATGAAGGATCACTTTGAACCAACTACAGAAGCTACTCTGTTGTACATGTGCACATCGCATTACCCAAGCCCGCTCCGACCTGTTTGCTATCCTAACGCGTTGCCCGAGCCCGCTCAGAATGTCTTAAACCAGCTTTCCAATTCACAACCCCTTTCCTGTTCGGGGGTTAGTCAAGCTCTTTGACTCAAGAGTAACATGTCCTTACCACGGCATTGGAAGATGGGGGCAGGGTGGCCGACATTCATGCACAAGCCTGCGCAAACACCGTACTTGTTGTCGTTGTCGGCGTTTTCTCTAAGGAAGCATTTCTCCTTGCACTCGGCGGCTTTGGTGGCATCTTGTTAGCCCTGCTAAAATACGATTCGATCTGTTCACTCACAGGTGTCGAATGCGTCGTTGACAGGGCCTTCACCGCCGTCTTCGCAGGACGGAATGTCGTTCTGTCTACCCTTCAAGACTGGAGCAGCCAGAGCAGTCATAACCGTAAGAGAGAGCATGAAAAGTTGAAGCTTCATCTTGGGTAGCGTCTTTGAGGGTCAAGTTGTACGAGAAGAAGTGGAATTGAAGGAGATGGGCGGTTTCCAGCAGGTCTACAGTCGACTATTTATGTCATTAGGACAACTCTTCAACAGTGTAATCCCAACGATTTCTCCTCTAATACCCTCATCGACGGAATCTATTGAAGCGTTCTGAGCATATCAATCGGCGATTCATTCATACATACGTCACCCGTGTCAGTTCGGAGGATTTGACCGTGACCTCAATCTGGCTGTGTTAAGTCTTTTGTTCAGAGCGTCACCAACAGGTAGACGCAATACTGAGTCTGCAGCAAAAGTAGCCCAGATAATTGGTCGAAATAGTGAGAGTGCCTCGGTTTATTTCCATTTCCAGTGCGGGATCGGCAACAGGCATGGTGGCTTGAGGCTTAGGGCGCATCACCCGCCTTGTCCATTGGGTTTCTTTGCATCTAGAGACCAAGGCCCCCAATGCAGATCTCCGTCGAGTCGTCTTACATGGTACTTTAGAAAAAACACAGGCCGTTCAGCAGAATTCGTAGAGGTTGTCACAACGTGCAGCCAGAGCCACTGCCGACAGCTGATATGATCTCATACCCGAGCTTCCCCCCAAGCTGTCTCACCTTTTGGGCGGATGAATCACCAACGTCGACAGGGGCCCCGATCCCAAAAAGGAGATCTTCGACTGCCGGGTGCCTATCGGACACTATTAAGGAGAGAAGGGTGTAGGCCTTATCGGGGGGCTGAATGACCTTTGCAGCCAACACACATTTCAGATATTAGTTTGAGACGTTGTCCAGCCTTACTCAATAGGTAGACATACACATCATTACTATAGAAAGAGGTTGAGAGTAAGGTATCTTCAACCTAGGATGGCGGTGAGCGCGAAGTATTGATCTGCTAGGCTTATTAAATGGGGTTACCTTGCGGCTGAACGATCCGTTCATCCTTTATTGCTATATTGCTACGAGCAGCGAGTAACTATACCAAAAATAATATTTGAAAAGCTTGGGGCTGTATTCTTTTTCGCTGATCATTTGCAAGTATATGTCAAAGAGTTTGATGTGCTATCACCGTGGCTCATTTGACGACTGAACCATCCCAGGCTCAAATCCTCGCTGCATGTGACTATCTGACGTGACGCCACTGTCCTGCAACTCGTATCGGTCCGCTGAAAGAGCTAACTTTGGAACAAACTCGTTGGTGGCGACTCGTTTCTGTGATGATCATGACGTACAGCCTCAGCTTGCTTGGGCGTAGACTGTTCCTCACGTCAAGTCGACGATGATCTCCCAGCTGTATAGCTCAAAGGATCACAGAAGCCTCAGTCCGTGACATCATCTTGTCACTCGAGGATCAGCCCAGCTGTCGGCGAGAGTTGATTGGCACGGATAAGCAACTGCCGTATGCAGCTCGACTCCTATCCAGCAATTATCAAAGACCAAGGCGGACTGAGTAGAGTTGATTCCGAGCAGAGGCGGAGACATCTATAGAAGCAAACATATAAAGGAGCTATGGTCTGTCGAGCAGAAAATCAGAGACAATCAGCCATATACCTCAATCAATCCCACTTGCAGCACTTCTAGTAACCTTCACGACCTCTCATCCACTTTCACCACCCTCACCACCTTCACCACTTCCACCACTTCCACTACCAGCATGGCAGCTGCAGTTGTCGATGGCCTCGGCCTTGTTGGATCTGTCCTTGGTATCGTTGGCTTTATCCAGGACAACATTCCCGAAAAGCCTGCTGAGGGTGCCTCAATCCGCATCAAGGCAGGTAATCCAGGTGACGATAATCCAGGCCTGGTAAGGGTGGATGACTCCAACGACGAGCTACGGGTATTCTGACATTGCACCTCTAGGACGGAGATGTCTCTGCCGCGTATGCTTGGGACACCAACAACAACTATCTGGGCCAAGCAGATGGTGATCACGTTGAAGTCGGAGATGTAGCCGATCTCACCATTGACTCCTTCTCCCCGGGATCACGGGCCGAGTATGTCGGCGTGTCCGTGGGTGATAATGCTGTCTGCATTGCCTGGGTCACTGTCAGCATGTATGACGGGACTGACGGGGGATCGTGGACAGGAGACATTGGTTACCAATGCGGCCAGAACTGGTATGAGCAAGACGAAATGGCCGGCTACCTGGATGAGGAGCAGAAGCAGGAGTATATCCCAAGATGCACCTGGTTAGATGCGGATCATACTTTTGATGTTCCAAGCGCTGCCATGAAGTTCAGTTCGACTGCCTACGGAAAGGAGGTCAAGGACACGGCCGATAACTCCAAGGGATGCGACTTCACCTTGTGGGGTGCAGATGACGGGCCCATCAATGGTACTTATTCATTCGGGTTTCATTCTATATGATCGTATAGCTGACTTGTTATGCAAGACAAACCACAGAAGCGATCGGGGAGGGCACGTCTTCCTTGGATGGAGGAGAGGCTTGTCGTATCCACCATATCCCGCCACAAAGCTGAGAACTTGTGCTCCTCGGAAACCTCTTGGGGTCCTGACTTTGTTGGCACAGATGGCATGTTTTGTGATATGGACACAAAGACGTTAATTCCCCTCTGCTCTACTAAGAAGGTGCAAGGCTGTATTGACATCGATGATGAGAAAAAGGTGGCCACCAAGCGATTCGTTACAACGAAGCGTGATGTTTCCACAACTCACAAGGAATATAAGACTATCAAGCACTGGGGCTAAGGGATGAATATCGAGGTAATGGACCTTGATAGTAGACACCTTTATAGGTGTATATCAGCGGCTCCAGATGGCAAGAGACAAAGACTCGGTGGTATATGTATACGTCAGTAACTTTAGTCATTCATTTACCTACTAGCACGAGCTAGCTTAGATGAATGAAACTATCCAGTATCTCGTATTGCTCTCCATTTTTACCATCGCTATAATTAATTCACCGCTTTTACCAGACTGAATTGTAGTCTCCAGTCTTCTTTCTTACTCTTGTCTCATACTTTGAACATTATAGAGCGCAGGCTAAGGTAACTTACACCTAGGGAAACGATACCATATGATGAGCTTAACACACCCCCATTAGCCAGGCGGATGAATCCGTTCATTAACGAGTGGGCGGTCATCCTCCACTGCCGGATTTACCAAGAGCTATTCTATTTAGAGGTAGGCATAGGGATTACAGCTTACTACCGCGGAGACAATTCATACTTTAACATATATGTAAAATAAGAGCGAGAGTCGTTTCCATGATATACTCGAGAACCCAGCTAAAGCGATATCACAATCTTGTGTTATCTTGCTTCCGCTGGGTTTAAAAGCAGCACCCTTGGCATTTCCATCCGTACATCGCGTCAACTCTTCCAGGGCCACGGCTATCGTATCGTCGTCTAGAAAAGAAGTGGCCAATCACTCGCTGCCCAAAAGGATAAGGGGAGGCAGATTGCTGCTAAAAAGATTACCAGCTACTCAAGCATCTTTACTCGCCCACGCAGATCCTAGAGACGGCGGTCTATTGCTTGAATATACACAGAAAGCTGTGTATGCATATTCTCTTACAGTAACAAGGCTTGTTAGAGGGCCCGCTAATATGTTACGTATGTTATATGCAGCAGTATTACTCCTCCCACTTTCACTGAAAGTGGTCATTGCGTGCTGTCATTAGCTCATGACCCCTACAGTTGCCCATAATACTCTTTCTCCTGAAAGAAGGCTCTCTCAATAAAACACTCCTTACGTTTTATAGTTACAATCAGGGTGATCAATAATAGAAAACAAGGCTCTTTACTATCCTCTTTTATATGCTCAAGACGTTGCAAAATAGCTGTTAGTCACAGATAAACATTTAGAGCGCTTCGTCTGTCAGCTAAACCCGGCCGAAACCGAGTATGAATGGAATAGAACCCGATGTGTTCCACGCGTTAAGCCCTAGAAACCGTGCACCTTTCCCCCCACCAACACGTCAATCTTCAATTATCTTCGGACTGTGATTTCTCGCGCAATAATGAAGCTATCGCGATAATTTTTATATTTTTGGAATCCTCATAGCGAGATATACTGAAGCATACGTTCAAATGCGCTCTCCAGGAAGTCAGTGAAGGCATGGCCGTACGGACTGCTGCTGCGCGAGATGGCGTACCAGAGTCAACCCTCCGTGGCCGCATTTCTGGCTCTCAAGGTCACACCATAAGTCGTGAGCACTTCCAGAAGCTCTCAGCGGAGCAGCAAAATCACCTTGCCGCTTGGATCATAGCCCAAGACGACCTGGGCTTCGCTCCGAGCCACGCCCAAGTCATCGACTTCGCGGGCAGCATCGCCAGACTCAACGGCAACAAGGAACCTATTGGGATTCGCTGGATGGAGGGTTTCCTGCGCCATAATGAAGGTGTAAGGACTTCACGAGGTCAGAGACCTAATTCAACACGATTTAATGGTGCAACGATTGAGAATATTAAGGGTTTCTTTCCTCATCTCGCCGTACCGGTTGCCAAAGAGGCGAGAGATTATAACGAAAACCAGAGCGACATTGGAGAATAGCCATGGGAGGTCACAGGAGTCGAAGATGTTAGGCTCATCAACAAGTGTGGCTAAGTGAAGGTTACCTGGCCAAGTGCATGGATCTCCCATGTTTGTTCAAAGATGATGTGTGCGCCAACGAGAGAAGTTTGGCAGTTCGCCGAGATGTTGCATTCAAGCTCTAACTAGCATCTTCCTTTCCGTACTCCTCCACCTTTCTGGTACGGAGGTTAGAGCAGCTAAAATACTCGTGAGAGGCTGGACCTTTCATGACGATGTGGCTAGGTGTGACTCTTCTGCTGTTGCAGAAGGTTTAAAAAAGGCCACTGTGTTAGCATTGGGTCATGATGCTATGATATGTTAGAAATCTGTTCTCTATCATAGCTGCAGCCCGGCCCTCGATGGGTTAACTGAGCCCGAAGATCGGACATGGATCTCCATCGACAGTATGGATGACGGGCATTGGAAAGAGATAGCAATAAAACAGCTAGATAACATAACTAGATAAGAGTAAAACCCAATAAAGGGGGAGTAGCCTGAAATTCAACAGCGAGCAAAAGGAACGTCTACCACCCTGATCATGCTGTGTGTGTGTGTGTGTGTGTGTTATATTTATCATCCTATAGGTCAAGCCTACCGACCACCTTCTTAGGCGTAAAAGGGCGCGCTAGGCTAAATAGCTAGGTACTCAACAGCAATGTATCCAAAACCAAAGTCAGAAGGGTCCTTTTCCCCGCTCCGCAGGGTCCGTGGCGCGGAGTAAGACCGCAGAACTACGTATTTGCGTACTAGCCAACAGCGGCGTTCCGATTGTATTCGAAGCAGCCGAGGTTGCGAGGGTAGTTCAAGCTCGAGAAGGCTGGTCTTATGGGCAGCTTGCGGTCAGAGGCTGCAGAGGTAGTCGAAGGGCTGGGTGCAACTGACGGCGGCAGCTCCAGGCCAGCCGCCGGCTTGCTAAGCTGACCGGCGAGCCCAGGCTCTTGAGGTAACTCGGAAGGGTCCCCGCGGCTCGTCGGCAGGTTTGTTGATGAAGCTGCGATGGCTTATTCTTCTTCGCGGCGGCTTCGTACGCATCAGGGCCTACTCTCCTAATTCCATTTGTGCGGCGTTGTTAGGGCTGCGATAGCCCGAACCGCAGAAGCTGCTGAACTGGCCTGCAAAAGCCGACCTTGCCCTAAGGCCCTGATCATGAAGGGTGTAACAAACTGAGCCCAGGTTTGAGTTTTCGGGTTAGATGCCTATCAGACGCGCCAGGCTTAATCTAGCACTGCTCCCAGCGGGCAATAAGAGCATCAACCGTCGTAAGAGCATATGTGCATATACTAGTAAGTCTCCTTCTCGCCACGCTCCCCCGCACGTTGCGGATTTGCTTCTTGAGGTCAATGATATGAAGATCATGCCTGAAATTCTGGCTCAAATTGATCCCGCCGTGAGGGGGTGTAACTGGCTGTTCCCCAACGGGGTTTTGGTACGAGACGCTGGCTAAGCTAATTTTATGCGCCAGCTTGTCCCTTCTTGCAACGAGGCCCAGACTGTTCCCCGTTCATGATCAGGGCCTAACGCAGCGCTAACAGAAACTATGAAGGAAGAATATCAGGGGAGAGTTGCCCTGATCAGGCTTGTCGGCTTCAAGCCTGCCCCCAGGGTGGCCCTATGGATATACACCAGACGACTTGGGGGGCTAACACTGATGATCTCAACTAAGAGAAATTCAAACTTCCGTACTCAGTTCAGATATCCATGTGGTAAAGAGGAAATTAAGTACCAAGAAGAATATCATCATGATCACTAGTACTGGTGTCTCGACCAACACGGATAGTAAGTCATACTCTTTCCATCACCGGCAACATCTCTAACCGCGGTTTAATAGTCCCTGGCTGTTAAAGTACTTCCCGTTCTATGAAACGTAGTCACATCCTAAATGATTCATCACCATATTCTACACCGGAATCAGCTCGAAATCTACAAGCCGATATTGTTCAGAAGTTACAGTCTGGCCAAAAGGCTGCGACTACCCCATTGGATGAATTTGCGAAGGACCTAGCTTGATCGAACCGTCTTCGGCACCATTCTACCCAGAATATTGATTGTCACCAAAGTAAGCTCCCTCATCTCTCTGAGAGAACAACATGGCTCCATGGCCGGGTGGACACATTAGTCTGCCTCGAGACTATTTAATAAGAAGAATGGATGAGTTACGGGTTACACTTTAAAGGCCTTGATTGTATTGATCGTGCACCGCAGTTGATCATATTTGTTGAAGATCTTCTCAAAGTCGGACCTGGGTTGACCCTCATCTCACTGCTTGCCCCGTTGCGCCATAGGCCGTAGGGCCGGGTCGCCGCCGAATATTTCGAGTTCACTGAGAGACTTGCAGACTCATTCCATTCTTGTCCTCTTCAAGTGCTCCATAGCTCCAACGAATTGATCGATCGCGCCCCTAC
The DNA here is from genome assembly GCA_037954305.1 of Neonectria magnoliae. Taxonomy (NCBI): domain Eukaryota; kingdom Fungi; phylum Ascomycota; class Sordariomycetes; order Hypocreales; family Nectriaceae; genus Neonectria; species Neonectria magnoliae. The sequence goes on along the minus strand of JAZAVK010000074.1, from coordinate 24,057 downwards.
TCAAGATGGCCGATACAAGGAGGAGTACTGGGCCCTTATCCGCCATTCGTGGCTTCTTGTGCGCTAGTTGACCTACATCGACACTAGTATGAACTCCTTTCCCGACAAGACGCTATGAGGCTCTCCTATTCCACTCCACAGCGGAACCGTCAACATCATCAACCATCCTCACGTGAAAGACATCTTTCCCGCGCAAATTCCGAAAACCCCATTCGTCCGAGCACACATCGAACGGCTCATCAGCATTTGAAAATGTGGGTATTTGACCACCACTAGACAATTTATTGATATGGTCAGAGAGGATAAAAGGATTACAGTGCCATAGTATTAGCCCGGTTTTGTGAACCACACATCCCCTGGCCTCTGACCAAAGCACCCAAACATGATTCCTGCAGCCTGGAGCTGCTCTAGCGAAAATAATATACTATGGTGACGAACGAACTGATGACAGCTCTTACTCGACGGCACTTTCAGGTGCACCCAGTCCTCAAAATTCATCGTGTCCGACATCGCAATTTGCACAACCAATCTTTCAGCCTTTAAGCAAACATTGACAGACCAGAAGCTCACGTCCTCGCAACGCATAACCGTCCCCGATCCACTCTTCCCGAGTTGAGCGTATGTTTGGTTCGCATGAATGAATGTTGATGCGAAGGGTAGATGCCATAGAGCACTGTATCGGTGATTCCATTGAAGTAGGAGACGTTTTTTTTTTCTTTCTTTCTTTCCCTTTGGGTCCTTTATAAAACTAGGCAACCGCTCTATCGCTTCGCTCTCTATTGGAACATCTCCCTCCCATCCCTTCGGGCCTCCAGAGCGTTGAGATAGGTGTCGGAATTTTCCTCTGGCACCATGTGACTTCTAATATCTGCGCCCAGACTCTCCTTTATTATCCAAGGCAGCTTAGCCCTCTATAGAGACGCAGGTCTCTGTGACAGCTCGTAGATGGTCTCAGGCAAAAGTCGGAGGAAAGGTGTCTCACAGCGAAGAGGGTCTGCTCCAGGGATTCGAGCTCCAGGTGCGATCGATGGATCTAACCAACACTACTCTTCCGTTTATGGTAGAGGGTGGACGGGACAACTGTTCACTGGTTGGACGTCCGGCGCCGTGGGGCCACACAATATGGTAAGATGGTGATGGGCAGCCGATGGGAGCCAGAAGTGGCCTTACAGAGCCAGGCTCTACAATAGTGCAGTAGCTCTTCATCCTTGCGCAAAGAAGCAACTAATATATAACTAGTCAAGCTTCTTGTTAGCGGCTTTGTTTAGGCCTCGCGCAACGACAGGCTCACGTACCCCAACCCTTTCGGCCGGGTATCTAAAAGGAATCCTCTGTCTTTCACTAGGCCATCATTATACCTAGACTCAGCAAGCTTCAGTGCAATACGAACATTTACCTACCTAGCTTTCTGTGATCTAAGAAGTCATAACTGTAACACTTTTATTTCGCAATGGGCAGTTTTGCTATAAATTCAGCCAAAAAGGTGTTATCAGCTATTCGGGCCAGACTCTCCAAGGTACATGGTGAAATCGTGGACACTCCAAGCTCTTAGTCTGCACTAGCCCGCTTTATCGCAACAGTACAATACGTAATAGTGACATGGATGTGACTTCATATTGAGTGTCAGACAAGAGCTCATGTGCCTCCCACGCATCGCTGTGAGAGAAAAGAAGTGTATAAGTCCTGAACAGATCCAACAGATTTCATCGTCCTAAGCTGCTAATCCCCTATCAACCATGGCTGCCATGCCGTACGAAAGGTAAGGAATCCAGTCCTCGCCTTTTGCCAGAGAGAAACTGACATTTTGGATAGTATTCTCTCATCAGACTTTTTCAAGTTTCTTGTTGGTCCTGAGAAGAAGCAGTTCTTCATGCACAGCTCTGCTGTTGCATGCCAGCCCCAAGCCCTGGAGAAGCTCGTGAACGGAGATATGCGAGAAGCACACGAGCGCTGCGCAATCTGGTACGACGTTGACCCAGATACATTTATTCGATTCAGTCAGCATGTATATACCGGCGATTATCAGGCTGCGCAGCCTCACACTCGAGATGGGGTGAGCCTGAAGGACTGTTCCCCGCCGCCAAGTGCTCCTCCTCCCGCAAGGTTAAAGAAGATCAGAAAAGTAAAAACGCTTTCTTCGTGGGGAGACATGGCAGTACCTACTAAAGATAAAGACCTCTAGAGTCAGTTCAAGAATCTTTACCCAGAACCAGCTCCGGACCATGAGGCGGAGAATAACACTCCCGAGGATGACTTTTCAGAGGTATTCCTTTCACACGCCCGTCTCTACGTCGTTGCAGATTGCTATGGTATTTCTACATTGAAAGTCCTTTGCCTTCGCAAATTGCACCAGGACCTAGAACGATTTACTGTGCACGAAGAAGCAATCGGCGACATCGCCCAGCTAGTACGTTTCTGCTATGAGCACACGGTTGAGCCTGATGATCTTAGAGAGTTGGTCAACATATACACAGCTTGCAAAGTGGTTGACTTATGGTGCAGCAGAGAATTCCAGTGTTTAACCATAGAGACTGCCGATTATGCTAGGGGACTTATCTCGGAAATGTTGAAGCGCGTTAATTGAGTTATTGTTACCCGGGGAATGGTGTAAGCGATTTACGAAACCCCTGTCTGATAAGGAGAGGGGGTGACATTCGCTGTAACCGCATCACTTTTGTACTTTTGTAAGCATCTCGCACGCCGTAATGGCATCACAGCTCGACTAACCGTACTCTTTTTGGGGTTTAGGGATATGCACGACCTTGCCGTCTTTGTTGTGGTCGGGACCAAGTTCAGGCTCCTCCACGTAGCCAATCACCCACAGATCCCAACAATGGAGGAGGTGCCACCGGACACCTCGTTTGACCTTGAGAAGTCTCGTAAAATGTGGCAGCACCAACCGCCATAGGAACACTGCCAAGGCATGAAGCCCTATCTCAACCACGCACGGGCACAGCTGAGATTTAGTGACGTTGATGCTGGTGGCGTCAATGACGGCACTACTCGAGATAGCAAGGGCAGGAGACCGCCTTTTGATACGGGAGCTGATGAGGACAGGCCCGCAATCAAGACTGCGCTGGCTTGGGCGCGAGAACTAGCAGACCTTCATGGCAAACAAGACACAGAGAGCTTAGTGATGCCAGATATGTATCTCTGGCCATAAGCCATTGATGTGGTCGCAATGGATAACATCCTACACCCCGTGATGTGCCTTGTGCGCCAAGTTTGAAGAAGTTGCCCAATCATTCACCACCAGACCACTGCAACAATTCGCCCAACAGTTCGCCGACGACTTTCTAAATTACTAGAAGCGAGAACTTTCCGGCACCGAATCGGCCTCTAGGCCTACCTGCAGCGACGTCGCTGCCTGGCTTCCTGCTTCCCATGGGCCATGGCCAACCACCCCACCAACATCAGAGACAACAGCAACAGCAACGAAGACAGAAAACCGACACCATCACATAACCTTCTTCATGCTAATCAGGTCCATATATATCTTCCTCAACTATGGCATCAGTTTGTCCTTGGTCACTTTCCCAAAACGCCTTTGTGTCCCACACCGGTGCGCCATTCTGATCCAGCAACGGGGTTGACCCATCCGTATCGGTCCAGAAAAACGCACCATAGGTTTGGTCGACCTTGCGGGTATGACCCCAGGGGCTAACATGAGATTTCCCATCCTCAAGTTTCCAAGCTGGCTGTCCATTGTAAAAGTTCCTCCTCGAAGGTCGGACTGAATAAAGCGAGACGTCCATCGCCCGTAAACCTGGGCATCTCCGAAAACCTTGCACCAACAGTCGATAGAGGGCATATCTGAGAGGGGTCCCTTGTGAGTTTTGGCGAGGAAATATCCAGCAATCAACTTCGCATTTAGCGTCCTTAATGTCGTGCTTATCTATAGCTCTAAACTGCAGCATAAGGAATGAGTAGTTATCGAAACAAAAAATTTGGGGGCAGTTGTATTTGTGAGCATAGCTGAGTGTTTCAGATTAGTAAGTGTTATTTGGCCGGAATCTCATGGGTATTAGGGAACTACGTACCCTCTCAACTCCCGAGAAAGCACGCTTTGTTGAGCAGCCTCGATCTTGCCGCTTTGCCATTGGTCCCGACGTAAAAGGCCTCTCTTGAATTCGCCTATAATAAGAGGCATTCGTTCCTTTCCTTGGGAAACTGAGTAGGATATATCAACCGTCTGATCGGTGCGAGTATCGGAGAGAGCTTTTTCGTGAGAAGCCTAAAGGACAGTGGGGTAGTTGGCGAATGCGCCCAGGACAATATTCGATATTTCCGTATGAAACCATTGAATCCCGTCTGCTTCTATATCAAGACGCCATTTCCGGTAGTTTGGTGGATGTCCAGACTCGCTCAGGCGGAGGCTCTCATCATCATACTCGTCTAGGAATGCATCAAAGTTAGCGACAACCGAGTCTGGCCCTTGGATAGATGTGTGAACTTTGAGTCTGGAAATAGGGGGGTACAATTTAGCCCATAGCTTGCTGCTGTCTGACTGCTTGTAAGTATCTTTGATCGGATTCATAGGGTGCTGCCCGATGAGAGAAGCCAAGGTAGTTGCCATTGTGGCCTAGGAAGACGGATGTGGGGTTGAAGCTATAAGAGATAGTAGTAGTAGTAGCGGCTAGTATAGGTCCTAGTAAAGATAGTAGTAAGGAAGTAAATAAAGTAAATATAGCCCTAGAAGAGAAAGTCTTATAAGCCCTAGCCTACTTCTAGATATAGCTACTACCTTAGGACCCCTTTGCTAGCTTACTATAGTACTTTATTACTATCCTTAGTATTAATAGTAAGATTAGGTAACTATAGCTAGCTTACTACTTTACCTATATCCTTACTAGCCTTATCTATATAAGCTAGGCTCTACTAGCTAAGGCTATCCTTCCTTACTAGGGCTAGGCTATTATTACTAACCTACCCTAGTAGCTTACTATTACTAGGGAAAGCTAGCTATATAGCTTAAGCTATATACTAATAGACTATATCCTAAGCTTTCTACTCTATAGAAGGAAGATTACCTCTAAGATAGGTAGCTAGCTTATAATTACTTAGGATAAGGAAGGGACTTTACTCTATTTCTAGGGCTAGCCCTTTACTATAGAAATAATCCACTATATAATAAAGTAGATAACTATAAATATAGAAGACCTTCTCTAGGATAATAAGCTTATATTCTAGCCTAGAGTAGCTAAGCTAGCTACTAGGCTAATATACTACTTCTTTATCCCCCTTATTACTATTTAGGATAACCTTACCTAAACCTAGTATAGCTAGTCCTTTATCTATATTAATAGCCTTATTAATAAGGAAAGGGAAATACTATAGAACCTTATAACTAGGCCTTTTAAGAAGGAATTCCTTAATAGCTAAGATAAGTAGAAATAGCCCTAGGTATAGTAATACCTCTAGAAGGTTAAGAGGTTCTAAGAGCTCTTACTACTCTTTATATACCTAACTAACTACCTACTTAAGGGTATAGAAATTACTAGGCTATACTTAGTTAATAGTATTAATTAGGACTATAGTATTTTTATTATTAATAGTAAGGTTATCCTTATTAACTAGTATTATAAGTCCCTTACTTACTTTAATAGCCCTAAGGTTATCCTAAGGATCCTACTAAGCTAGATTAAATAGCTTATAATAATATATATAATCTATATCTAGCCCTTTATAGACTGCTTTTAGGCTAGCTACTAAGCTTCTTTTAATAAGGTCTATCTACTTAGTAACTTTATCTAGTATTACTAAGAAAGCCTTAGTAGCCTATAGGATAGTAGCTAAATATCTTAAGCCCTTATAAAATAAAGCTAGTACTATAGTAGCTAGTAGGTTACCCTATAGTAATAGTAGTATATTACTATTACTATTAGTTAAAGGTATACTAAAGCTAAGAAAGCTAGCTAGGCTAATTTTAATAAAGCTAAGGGGGGGGGTAAGGAGAAGAATAAGGCTAAATACTATAAGGATATAAAGAACTTAGCTACTATCTATATAGGCTATATTACTACTAGCTATAAAGTTACTATTAATATCTTAAAGTAGTTAATACCTAAGTCCTTAGAAGTCTTTAGCTAGACTAGCTACTAGTAGTACTATTTCTTTAGCTATAGGGATAATAAGGAGGGGCTTATAGTAGGGCCTTAGTTAGGATTAAGACTAGAAAGTAAGAGAAAGAGTAAGGAAGAGGAAGAGAAAGGGAAAGAGAAAGAAAAAGGGAAAGGGAAGGGAAATAGGAAGAGAAAGGAAAGGGAAGGGGTAGGGGTAGGGGTAGAGATAAGGGTAAAGATAGAGAGAGAAGGTAGCTATTAGTAGGAAAGGGGAGGGTAGATTAAGAAGAGGCTACTCTTTAGGCTACCTTAGGCTACTAAGCTAATAGCTATAGTAGTAGGGAGAGTAAGGAGAGAAGGGAAGATAGTAACCCTAGATAAGCTACTTTTACTCTAGGCCTTATAAAAGGCTCTTTAAGATAATATAGCTTAGTTTTAGTTAGTATAGTAGAAAGAGATTATATAGCTAGCTATTACTAAGTAAATACTTTTAGTAATAATCCTACCTATAAGTATTAGTAAGAGCCTTATCTTTATTATACCTACCTTATTAGCTAGGACTAGGATAATAATTATAATTACTCTCTATAGAGTACTAAAGAACTAACTAATTAGCTACTACTAAGAGGCTAGCTTAGACTACTATAGCTAGCTAGAAGCTTAGGGAGCCTAGCCTATAGTAATAATAATCTTTACTAAGGCTACTATAACTAATAGCTTCTTCTAGTAAGTAGTAAGCCTAAGCCTAAGTAGCTAGCTAAACTAGGTTATCTTAGATAAGTACTATTTAACCTTTATAGCTACCCTAGCCTATAGGTAAAAGCTAAAGAGACTAAGCTAGCTATAGAGCCTTAGCTACCCCTTAGTCTTCCTTATAAGGACCCTTCCGCTATATAAATAGTATAACTTTAAGGTAGTAATACTACTATAAACCTCTATTTATATCTAAGCTTTTAGCTACTACTCTAACTTTAGCTTCTAGGTCTATTAGATCTATAATAGCTAGAGGATTAGGAAGGTTAAGTAATAAGTATAGGCCTAAGCTAGTAGCCTAAAAGTAGGGGATAAAGGTATTATCTACTATACTAGCTATACTAACTATAAGGCCCTAGCTTTCTAGCTAGGCTACTATTACTATTATAAAGACCTAGAGGACCTTAATACTAACTTTCTAGCTTAGTAAGAGCTTAGCTATATCTAGTAGAAAGAAGGGAAAAGCTAGTATATAGTTATTACTATAGCTCTAGGTACTAGGCTTAATATAGCTATTATTATCTATATAATTTACCTTAATATCCCTTACTCTATTATTAACTATAGCTAGGAAGTAGGGTAAGCTAAGTATATTAGTAAGTTAGTATAGGCTAAGATTATAGTAGAGGATAGAAGCTAGCTACTAGGAAACCTAAGCGAAGATACCTATCTAAATATAGAAAGGTAAAAAATAAGCAGCTTAGTCTAAACCTAGGGGTACTAGTACTATATCCTAGGCTAGTACTTAAATAGGGACTACTATAGCTACTAAGCTATTAGCTAAGCTACCCTCCTTTATAATAACTATTAATAGTAAGGTAAGCTAGCTAGCCTAGGGCCCTACTTACTCTAGGACTAAGGCTAAGTAAGTAGCTAGGAGCTATAAGCTATAGAAGCTACTTTAGAGGAAATTAAAGGCTTAGGGAAAATAGGCTACTAGCCTTACTAGATATTCTATAGAGCTAAGGAAGCCTACTATTTATAGTATAGCTACCCTAGGATTAAGTAGGTAGAGGTAGAGGTAGAGGTAGTAATAGAGGTAGAGATAGCTATAGAGGGTAAAGGTAGCCTTTTCTATTACTATTCCTTCGAGAGCTACTATATATAGTTATATATATAATTTATTAAATTACTATTTTTCTAGCCTATACATACTATATAATTATCTATATATATACTATATCCCTTATATTTTATTTAATTACCTTAAATCTAGCCTATATATATATTATATTTCTTCTCTCTTCCTATTTCTCTTAACTCCTTATCTTCTTCTTTTTATTACTTCCCTCTTTAAATTATTAACCTTATTAAGCTACCTCCTACTCTTAGTATATATATTTAATTATATATACTTAGGTAAGATATCTTATCCTAATCTTTTAAAGAATCTTAATCTTTTCTATAATACTAAAGTATATATCTTAATCTATACTTAAGATAAATATATTATTATTATTATTATATTTATACGCTATAAACCTAGAAGGTAGATAGTACTTCTACTCTATATAGATATAGGAAAAACTAGATAGACGAAAACCTATATCCTATCTATAGTAAGCCTAGGTTAGGCCCCTTATACTATCGCTATGCATAAGTAAATAGTCCTTTATACTAGGACTAGAATTATCCTAATTCCCTATAGTTAGGGAAAAAAAACCCTAATAAGGGGTAAAAGGAGAGGAAAAAGTTACCTAGAGCAGGCTTATATTAGTTATATAGCGGAAGCATGCTAGTAGCTAAAGCATAGGACCTCTATATAGTTATAATTATAGTTAGGTAGGTTTAGTTAATAGTAGGTTAGCTATATAGCGCTAAGCTACTAGTAGCTAGTAGCTAGAGGTCTAGGTTTTAAGTAGGTAGATTTAGCTATTAGTAGGTTGGTTATCTAGCGCTTAGCTATTAGTAGCTAGCAGTTAGTATAGGCCCGGGGCTCTATAGCTATTAATAGCTACTAGCTACTACTCTAGATTCTAGTATTTAGTCCTTTCGCTTAGCCTATAATACCTTCCTTTCTCTCTTCTTTCTTTAATAACTTCTATAAGTCTCCCTATCTTAGATCCTAGCTATACCTATAGTAGCTATAAGTCTTAGTTACTAAGCTAATATTCTTTCCTCTTCTAGGATTGCTAATATATATATCTACTTAGTTTAGCATTACTAGTATTATAGCTTTACTATAGTTTTATTACTATAGTAGCTAACTTCTTATAGCTAAAGATAATAATAATAATAATAATAATAATAATAATAATAATAATAATAATAATAAACCTAGTATAGATCCTTAGCGAGAGAGGTATAGTAATTATTACTAATATCTCTATAAGTAAATACTAATAATAATAATACTAGTAACGCTAGTAAGCTTCTCTTAATACAGTCTTAATATATAACTATACTAATCCCTAGTAGGTAAAGAGAAAGGCTAGGGCAGAGGGTATAGCTACTTTAGAGGATAAGTCTCCTAGTAAGGCTCCTATCGCTACCCCTATAACTATAGCTATAAGGATAGTATAGGATATCCCTTATTCTATATATATTATATAGATAGGTAAAGATAGTACTATAGGTCTCTACTAAGACTAGGCTAATGTAATAGTAGGTAGCTATATAGCTTATATATATATATATAAAACCTATAAGCCTTTACTATTTGCTACTATTATAACTACCTAAGCCCTAGTAGTAGCTCTCCTATATAAGAAAGGTATTAATACTATAAGTATAAGTTAATTCTAATATATAATATTACGTAATATTAACTAGGGTATAGGAGGAGCTTAGGAAGCTTAAGGATACTACCCTAAGGGTTAAGAGCTAGGCTCCTAAGTAATTTTATATTGTACCTATAGTAATAACTATAGGCCTATTAACTAACTAGCTTAATAAGTTAGTTAGTAAGGTTAACTGTATTGCTAAGGTACTTAAGCGCCTTAAAGGTATATTAGGACTAGCTCTCGCTTGCTTAGGTAGTATCCCTAAGTTAACTAGGTCCTTAGAACTTAGGGAATCTAGTAGGGAGGATAATTAGGAGGAATAGGGTTAGGAGTAGGGTTAGAGGGTAGGAGGGGAAGGTATAGGATTAGGGTATATCTATAGTTTAGTATAAGCTGGTTTTTTTACCCTTTATAGCTTTTTTCTAGGTATATTTTATCTTTCCCTAAGGGGGGGTAAGAAGTACTTAGTATAAGTATACTATAGGTTTAGCTAGTACCCGTAAGCTTAAGTTATATACTCCTTAAGCTTATACTCTACTTTTACTTTATAATTATAGTTACTATAGATTTAGAGAGTAAGCTTATAGTATAGGATAAGGTATAAGTAGAGGAATTAGTAAGTAATTAATTAGGCTATTTTGCGGTTTAATAGTTACTACCTAAGTTTGTATAGATCCTATAGTAGGTTTATAAGGAAGCTATATTTTTTAGTAAATCTTTAGTAGAAGATAATAATATATTTAGGTATTTCTTTACTATTTCTATATAGGTAAAGTAGTAAGGGTATATTAGGTATATATTAGGAGAAAAGAAAGCTTCTTAAACTAATTTTTCTAGTCCTTAGCTATATAAGTATTAAGCTTTAGTACTTATTAAGGTCTTAGTATAAATATAATACCTTTTTATTATTAGAAGGAGAGTAGGCTTCTACTAGCTTAAGATAATTTATCCTATAGCGCTCTCTTACTATATTTTAAAGTTAGGTCTAATATATAGTCTACTTAGATTAAGTATAGGTCTTAATTTTAGTAAGGGTTAGTATCTACCTTATATATAGAAGCTAGCTTCTTAGCTAATCCTTAACTTCTTATAGTAATTATTACTAAGGTCCCTATTATTATTTATAGTAGATCTACCTTATAGCTACTATAGTAGCGGACCTTATAAGTAGGGTTATATTCTACCTTTCTATATAGCTATAGAATTAAGTAGCTAGTTTATTAAGATAGATATTAAGGGGGGGGATAGCTAGTTCTATCTCTAGAAGGTAGGCTAGTATAGCTTTATATACTCCTATAACTATATATAGGCTTTAGGTTTATTCTAGTATAAGTACTTATATAATACCTTAAGGCTTTCCTCTAGGGGTAGTTAGGGTATAGTATACTCCTATACTATAGATAATAGTTAAATAGATAACTTATATATAGATTAGTCTTACTACTTTAAGGTTAACCCCCTATATACTTATAGTAATTATAATAAGGGCCTGCTATTAGTATTTAAGCTTCCCCTTAAGGGTATTTATATATAGTCCCTAGAGGAGTTTATAGTAAAGGAAGAGTCTAAGGAATCTATATAACTTAATAGGTACTATTATTAAATCTCTAAGTTAAGCCTAAGTCTAGTCTATAGTATATTTTTAAGTAAAGTATAGAAGCTTTACTTTATCTAATTCCTAGGTTATTTTATTTATTTAAGCCTAGTTATTATAAATATCCTAGGTAGTTTTAAGTTAGGCTTAGGTCTCTTCTATATTATATCTAAATACTAGTAGGTTAGTATTATTAGTAAATCTAATAATTATTATCCTAGGTATATTCTTAAGGGCTTTATAAAGGCTAGAGATAAAGAGGATAAATAGTATAGGTAATAGGGAGGATCCTTAAGGGATACTAGCTTAAACCTTAATAGAGTTAGAAAGTTAGCTATTAAAGTAGAGGTATACTATTTATACTATAAGGTAGCTAGTAAGCTATATAAGAAGCTATCTAGGAAAGCCTAGTTATTATAAGGTTATAATAAGTTATTAGTAATTAATAGTATTAAAGGCCCTTATAAAGTTAAGTTAGAGAAGAGAGCTAAGGCTATACTAGGCCTAGGCTATATATATAGCTTTAATAATAATAGTAAGGGTAAGCTTAGTAGACCTCTTTAGCTAATTGCCTATCTATTCTATAGGTAGAAGCCCTTTCGATTCTACTATAATTATAATACATTAGCTAATAATAGTCTTAATAATTTTTCTAATAATATTAAGTAAGGATATTAATCACTATCCTAATATAGTTTATTATTTAGCTAGGGTCTTATTTACCTTTAGGATAATTATAATAATTATAGTATAAAAGTAGAGCAAGAAGTAGCCTATTATAATACTAGCATTTACTATCTTAGTAATTATAAGTATAAGTAGCTTACTATATACCTTTAGGAACCTAGTAGGAATACTATTCTTACCTAGGGCTTTCTATAACCTAATCTTTTAAAGGGCTTTATAGATCTTAATAGGTTTAATATAGAGGTATATTAGGCCCGATTTAGGTTTAAGGGTTCTAAGGGGGGGGAGGGGAGGGAGGTTAGAGTTATTAGCCTAGAGTTTAGGGAAGAATCTCTATATAAGAGTTTTAGCCTTCTCTATATAGAGTATTACTAACTCTATATAGTTAGGTTAGGTAAAAGGTATATAATCTTACCTATCTTTCTATTACCTAGAACTATATACTATTATACCTTAGAAGCTCTATAAGGAGTTCTCTCTAGAGAGTGCATTAAGCACCTTTTATACTATAGTCCTATTATACTTACGCTTTAGCTAGAGCTCGCTAGTCTAAGATTTAACTAGTACGCTAAGCTATATAGTAAGCTTATTTAAGCTCGCTAGTTACTGCGGATATTTTGCTATTCTACTATAGATTTTAGTAGGGTATAGGTTTCTTCTACTTTAGGATTACGAAATAAGTAATCGCTTCTAGCTATTTAAAGAGCTAATCTACTACCTTATTAAGGGCTTTAGCAGTAGTTATTATACCCTAGGTCTATTAAAGATAGACTATTACTTTACTAGTAGCTTTATAAGGGTTAGTTTTCTTCTAATTATAACTAAGGTCTAGTTTAAGGGTTAGTTTATCTAGAGTAGTAGTAATATAGATTTATTATAGGAGATAATTAGATCCTTCTAATTTATAGTTAGTTCCTTTATATATTATATAAATAGTCTTTAAGGCCTAAGCTAGATTAAGAGTACTATTTTAGTAGCCTTAGGCTAGCCTAGTAATAATACTATAGAGTATAAAAAGGCTAATATAGTACTATACTACCTCTTAGATAAGGATATTACTACCTTAATCTATTTAGCTATAATAGTCTTAGAGAGAGTAATAGAGGTTAAAGTTACTAATAAGTAGTATATAATTACTTAGGGCGGTTTTAGCTAGGGCCTATAGTATAAGTAAGTTACCTTTACTATTTAGGGAGTTATAAAAAGCTATAATTTAGTATTAAGTCTTTAAGAAGGTAATACTTACCTAATCCTTTCCTACTTTAGATAACTATAACTTAGGTCTATATTACTTATTAATATATATTACTACTTATCCGCTTTAGTAAACTATATAGTAATTATATCTACCTAGGTAAGCTAGGGCTCTAGTCTTAGAGTTTCTATTAGGTTTAAGAAGTATAATTATATTATATTTACTATAGGCCTATAGGATAATCTATATAAGGATAGGCTAGTAGTTAGTATTCTAGAAGAATACTAGTATTAGTTAGTTACTTAGGGGGGTAATAGTAATAGTAAGGAAGCGGAAGTAAATATTATAAGTAGGGATAGTATATAGAAGGTATAGGCCTAGGTTAAGGACTAACTAAAGACGCTTTATAGTCTATTTACTAAGCCTAGGGGCCTTCTAGGCCTTCTTAGTAAGAGGCTTCTAAGTAGTTAAGCTAATAGAGAGAGGGGTAGGAGGCTTTAGGATATAGATACTTTAATTACTATATAATCTTAGAAGTAGAGTAATCTATCTAAGTAGCCTTCCTTAGTATATACTTAGTATAAGGCTATAATAGAGTAATTATAGCTCTAAGCTATATATTTACCTTTATATAGAATATAGTTTAGTAGGATCTCTCCTCGCTTAGTTAGGTATCCTTCCCTATTAAGGTATATAGCACCCCTATATTACCTATAGGTAGGAGCTAACTTATAGTTCTAAGCTAGGTATCTAAATTTAAAGTAGTTATAGTATTAGGTAGGATAAAGTTCCTTATTAAAGAGTTTATAATTATATAGCTATATATTAAGTAATAAGCTATTATTATAAAGATAGTTTACCTCCTTAATAGAGCTAATATATAGGATTAGGTTTATCTTTACCCTAGGGCTAGAATAGCTAGTCTTTTATTTTTTTACTTAAAGAATCCTTAGTTAGTTAGATTTAGTAATTTCTTTAATAAGCTTATTAGTATTATTTAGGATAAATATAAGTTAGATTCTCTTTGCTATTACTATAAAGGTTAGAGGGGATAAGGCTACATTATCGCTAAAGGCTTTAGTAACCTAATCCTTAGCGCAGTAGGCTTATACCTTATTAGCAGTAAGGAAAGTAAGGACTATATTACCGCTAGGGAGCTTTCATACTATAATAATACTAGAGTTACTATAGGCCTAGTTTACTACTACTATAGTATCTTTCGGGGTTTAGTTACTAATATTAAGAGGAGTATTTCTAATTTAGATAGTAACTTTATATTTAATATAGCTTTAGGTTATTCATTCAGGGCCTCTATAGTTTAGGGTCATAAGGTTTCGCGCTATAACCGATATATATAATAATTAATTTCTTTTATAGTTATTAGTTCTAGCAAGGACTATCTTAATAACTAAAGTAAGGGTATTAGTAATATTTAAGGTAATTTATTCTTTAAGGCTTACTTCTAGGTTGCATAAGGTATCCTTTTCGTAGGAGGCGTATACCTATATCTTATATACAATACTATAGGATTAGATAATATTCTAGACTTATTTAAGGAGGTTAGGGGGGATAATTCTAGTAATAGTATTATATACTTCGCTTTCTAGGTTATTAACTAGTATTCTACTAGTTTCTATATTAGGTTTATTACTTTCGCTTAGTATATATTAGCTAATTCCTACTAAGGGGTTATATTAGCTTTAGTTAAGGCTATACGCCCCTAAGTTAATAGTTATTAGTAGTGTATTAGCGCTATTACTATAGCCCTAATATACTATTAAATCTTAAGTAATATATATATAAGGATTTCGAATCTAGTATTAAAATATATTTTAAAGGTAGGTTAGTAGTATAGTAAGTAGAAACTAGGAATTCGTAAAAAGGTTTTTTACTAAAGATAAATATAAATTTATATTATCTAATAGGCTATTATATATAATAATATATCTTTATAATAAATATAATATCTCTACTAAAGTAAGGAAAGAGCTAAGTTAAATTCTTAAGTCCCTATCTCTACCTAGCCTCCTTAATCCTAATAAGGTACTACCCCGAGCTAATAGATCTACTAAATATAATAAGCTATAAGTCTATAAAGGCTTTACCTACCTTTACTACTAATTCTATACTATTAGTATTTAGTTAATATAGTATTATATATCTAGCCCGCTGAAAAACTACTGCTTAGAAGCTAGTTATAGCTACCCTTATTACTATTATAATCTTAACTAGTAGTTTGAATATATATACCTATAGATATAGATAACTAGATTAGCCTAGAGATACTAGATTATTAAGCGAGATAGAAGTATTATCTAGCTAATAGATAGCCTAGTAGTTTAGTTATACCTATAAGATATATTTATATAGGAATTTAACTAATATAAGTAGTAAAAGACTAAGCTAGCGCTAGCTCTATAGACTAAAGTAGTAAATATAATAGTATTTATACTATAGCGGCCCTAGATAGAGAGAACCTACTAGGACTAGATATATAGTAATAAGGGCTACTACTAAGTACTTATAGCCCTAACCTAGACCTTTATATATCTAGGTAGATAGGAATACCTTATTAGATAATATAGAGTATATAGGCTTAGTAAAGATCTTATAAGCCTAAGTAAAGATAAAGAAAGGATTGCTTTACTTATTTATCTTACTAATATAATAATAGATTAATATAAGGAGATAGTAAGGAAGATAAGCTAATATATCCTATACTAGCTCTAAAGTATATAGGTATTATTAATATATAGTAAGCCCTTTATGCTTATTTAGTATTTATTATTATTAGGTAAGTATTAACTCTTCCTTAAGTAATATCTAATAATAGTCTTTTAGCTTTACTAAATACCCCCTAATACCTATATATAGGCTATAGGCCTAATGCTAAATAGGAAGTAGCTATAGTTCCTAGATATAATCTAGAACTATAAAGTAGTAAAGGACTTAGCTACTCTAGAGAAGCTTAGTAAATAATTACTTTATTATAATTAAGCTTCTAATAGAGATATAAGAGATAAATCTATAGGTATAAGGTATATAGAATATATTAAGGATAAAGATACTTATAGCTAGGGCAATAATAAGTAAGATAAGGAGTAAGAGTTTAATAAGGATAGCGATAAGTAGGATAAAAAGGAGAAAGATAAAGAGAAGGAAGATAAAGAGAATAATAAGTAAGAGGATAATAAGTAGGATAAAGATAAGGAGAAGGATAGAGAGTTTACTATATAGATAGAGAATCTAGGTAAACTAAGTAATAATAAGATACTAGATAATAAAGATAAGGCTAGTACTACTAGAGGATCCCTAGAAGAACTTATTAAGCTACTCTTTAGCCTAACTTTAGTACTTACTACTTAATTAGTAATCAATAGCTAACTATAAATAACTATCCTTATATACTTTAGCGGTATTCTAGGCTTCTTATTATTATCTAATAGTACCTTCTTACTAGCTAGGTTTTATACCTTAAACCTCTCTAGCTTAATTTACATTCTCTACCTTATATTCCTAGAATATACCCTTCCTATATAAGTATATTATACCCTTAGTATTAAATAGTAATTATATATAGGTTAGCTTAACTAACTATAGCTAATATAGAGGTAGTATATAGTAATAGAATCTTAGTTACTATTTAAAGAGCTAATAAGCCTATATAATTATAGCTATATTATATTATAGTTAGATATACCTTCTTTCCTTCTTTACTAGAGTAATAATAGGTAGGTTATCTTATTAGGTAATAAGATCTTAATCTCTATAGGCTAGTTTTAATAGCTCCCTAAGTACTTTATAAAGGAGGTAGCTAGGTTATGTAATAGGATAATATTATCTTAGGACCTAGAAATTAACCTTTCTAGTATTAAGAATAATATAACTAATAATAAAGAGGGCTTTTCCTTTGTTCTTTATCCTAGTAATAAGCTAGATATAGTATACCTTAAGCTCTATAATTAAGTGTATAGAGCTTACTACTATAGGCTTTTTTAAGATAGTAACTAGGACTAGAAAGCTATCTTCTAGTATATAAAGAAGGAAGATACTCTTTATAGTGCTATCCTAAGTAGGATACTCTATATAGATAGCTAGTTACTATATTATATAGAACTTCTTAGTATATTATATAGTAATAGTAAGCTTTACCTAAGGGCTATATTTATATATAATAGGTTAATAATCTTTATTATACACTATTATAAGGTAAAGAGGGCTACTAACTATAAGTTTATTATTGCCCGCTTCCTACCTATCTAGCTTAGCTATATACTCTATAAGTATCTTATCTATATCTAGCTATTTATAGAGATACTCTATTGTAAGAGGGAACTAAGAGTACTAACTAAAGCTCCTAATTCCCTCTTACTCTTTTATAATAAGCTAGGTACTAATAGTAAGCCCTAGTAAACTAGCTATCTTACTATAATACTAAAGGAAGTAATATTAATAGTCTAGGGCTACTTTATTAACTTATAGTAGTTCTACTAGCTATATATTAGTATTATTAAGAAGTATATCTATAAGGTATATAAGCTATTTAATCAATTTAATAATAAAAGTATAAGTATAACTAGGAATATAGTCTTTATATAGTAGAGTGGCTATTATCTATTATAGCGAGCTACTACCTATAGTCTAGATAGAGTGTTTCTAACTAAGCTATAGCTATAGCTTCTTAAACTCTATTAATAGGCCTTTTTAAGATAGTATGAGTTTATTTATCTACCTAGCTATATTGCTAGTGTATTAGCTATAAAGAATCTTTCTTTAGGGTTAGTTATCTAGCCTAGCCCTTCTACCTATTATAGAGATAGGGATTTAAAGGTAATTATACTAATAATAGCCGCTTTAGTGTAGAAAGCTATAGGCTAAGCCTTCTTAATCCCTCCTAATAATAGTAAGCACTACTCCTATAGGTAGTAAATAGTAAACTAAAGCTCTAGTAAACCTATACCTAGGTAAGCTACCTAACCTTAATAATACTAGTAGGCTAGTTAAGACCTATATACTTATAATAGTAGCTTAGATAGAGAAGTAGTAAGAGAGTATAAGTATATAACTATATTATCTAACTAGATATATCTAAAGGATAAAGAGGTAGTTAGTTATAACTCTTAATAATATTACTAAATCCCTTAGGATAAACCTACCTACTACTACTATCTTACTAAGAGATTAAGATACTAAAGAGGTAAGTTATAAGATATAATACTACCTTTAAAATAAAGCTACCCTATCCTACTACCTCTTAGTACTAAGCTTAACTAAGATTGCAAGCTAGAGCGGCTAAGATAAGGAGGCTAAGAACTACTTTAAAACTAATAGAGAGATTAGTTATTATTTAGGTATATTAATAACTTCCTAAATATCTACTTAGTAAATAATTAATAGGTAATACTAAACTATCTTTAAGGTTAGTATAATATATATAATAAGTATATACTGCATCTAAGTATATACCGCACTTTTCCCTCTTATAACTTACTTTTTACTTAATCAATTGAATCTTCTACTATAAGCTATATTAGACCTAAATATTGAAGCTAGAACCCTTCTTGCCCTTTAGGCCCTTTAAAATAATCTAAAATTAAGTATCCGATATACTGTAGGGATCTATAATATCGATAAGCAGCGGCTATATTATCGCAAGCAAGGGATTTAATCGTAATATAATTAGATCCTAAAGTTATGCTAACTATCTAATCTAGAGGAATAGATTATAGTTTAGTTTATTCTTAACCTAGATTCACAAGGATTTCCTCCCTAATTATATACTATTAAAGAAATAGCTAACTAACTGCTTGCTAACTGTAATATATTACCTATCGGTAAGCGCTAGGCTTATAACTTTATTAGGCAACATAATGACCTTAAGATACGTTTTTTTTGTAAATATAACTACTAGAGGGCTAAATGCAAAGATCTAACCGTTATTTATAATTGGTTTCGGCTTATAGCGAATATAATCGCGAAATATAGTATCCGATTAGAAGATATCTATAACTTTAATGAGACTAGCTTCCTTATAGGTATAATTGCAAGTGGAATAGTCATTACTAGTTTAGAAAGATATAGAAGACTAAAATTAGTATAGCCTGGAAACTGGGAATGGATTATAGTAATCTAGGCGATTAATATAGAAGGCTAGGCGGTCTAGCCGTTCATTATTAGTATAGGCTAATATTACCTCGCTAATTAGTATCGAGATAGTAACCTCCTAGGTGATTAGGCTATTATAACATCCTAAAATAGCTAGACTAATAATAAGATAGGCTTTAAGTAGCTAAAGCACTTTAATCGGTGTATAAGTAAGCGATTAGTTAGTTGCTATTGTCTATTAATCCTTAATAGGTATAAAAGCTACCACTCTATTAACTTTAAGAGATATTATAAGGAGAACTAGATTATTACACTCTATATACTGCCTTATTTATCTTATCTACTTTAGCCTCTTAATATTGGGTACTTTAGCCTACTAAAGAAGGCTTATAGTTAAGAAATAGAGTATCTAATTAGATACTCTATTACCTACATTTCAAAGACTAAGTTCTTCCCAGCATTTTATACTACTTACTAAGCTACTATAATAGAATAAAACATTCAGTTATCTTTCAAAGGGGCTAGGCTTATCCCTCTTAACCTAGAAAGTATAGTCTCTAAGCTTAATATATAGCTATAGACCCTAATACTAGCTAAGGAGGGGGCTGAGCCCTTAACCCCTTAGGTTTCAAAGACCCTAAAGATAGTACTTAAGGCTAGCTATCAGTCTAATTATATTAAGAGACGAATCAGAAGGCATTATAGTAGCTCCCTAGAGTCGATTCTTAGGGCAGTAAAGTGTATTATAAAGGGTTATAAAGTAGTTAAACATAAGAATGCATTATTAAAGGCTAAGGTATAGGATCTTCGATAGGCAAATAAGATACTAAGCTAGCGCTAGAGGGTAAAAAGAAGCTAGCTATAGAAGAGAGGGGTAATAATAGTAGAGGAAGGAAGGTAAGCAATTAATTAGATAGATATTAATGCGTAGGTAGCTACGGAATCGTTGAGAAGTAATAGTTAAGGAAGGTTAGTCGGACTAGGCATTTAGCGCTATAGAATATATAGTAAGCCCGGATATAATATAAGAATATATTAGGTAGTGATTAAGATGTCTAGGGAAGAGTATAGTAACTAGTTTTAGTTAATCAATTGATCTATTACGTTTTTATTATGCTTTTAAACTATTAGGGTAGCGAAAAGTGTAGTGCATACTTAGATGTAGTATATACTTATTATATATATTAATATTAATAATAATAAGAATATAGTAAGTACTTAGTCTAGAGTATAGTAGCTAAATAATAAGTTAGAGCGTTAGAGGACTATTAGCTACTAGTTCTACTTTACTTATAATAAGCCTAGCCTTAATTATAAGCTTAATAACTATATAACTGCTAGTTCTAATATAGCTTAGTAATTGCTTAGCTAGTTAGAAACCTACTATCTAGATAGATTTAGATATATACCTAGCCTCTATAGCCTCTATACTAAGACTAATAAGATCTACTAAGAGTAGGTTATATAAAGCTAAATAATATCTATAATTACTAAAGAAAGAAAGAACTATTAAAAATAGGTATTTAATTCTCTACTAGGGCCTAATAGCTACTATAATAATAAACTAGCTATATAAAGAGTAGTTATAGCGCTTTATATATTTAATAATTAGATTCTTAGGAAGATATTAACTAAATTTATATCTAACTAAGATAGTATAAACCTTATTATATAGAATAGTACTACTTAGTAGTTTAAATAGAAAATTCTACTTAGGAAGAAGGATTAGATACTATAGCTTCTAATTATCCTAAATATACTTACTACTACCTTTAATTTCCTCTAGAACTATTACTAACTAGATCGCTAACTAGGTTAGTAGTAAGATAGTAATAATATAAATCGATCTAAGAGTAGTATTAATCTAGGGAGTGATTCTTCTAGTGTGAATATATCCTAGGGTAACTAAGGTAAGATTATAGAGTAGTAGGTAGTAATAGACTAGTAGGTTAGTAAATATAGCTTCTATATAGAGCGAGGGGTATAGGGGCTATAAGTTAAGTATAGTATATATTAGTATAAGTTTAGTAAGAAAGTAATACTAAGGAAAGAGCTTGGAAAAGTAATATATAAAGAGGGTATATATACTCTTAGAGGCTATATAGAGTGTGCCCTTCCTTAAGAGTTTTATTAGAGATAGTTAAAAGATACTACTAGAGAGTAAGAGTGAGTTTAGGGGGTTAGGTATTAGTATAGTAGACTAGCTTATAATACTATTATTAGCCTATTTTACTATAAGAATTAAAGGTACTAAGTAGAACTAATAGAGAGTATAGAAGATATAGGATTAAATAACTTTAATAGAGAAGAGATAGCTATCTAACTAGGGAGGAAAATTAGTATAGTAAGAGTTAAGACTTTAGAGATTATAAGGTAGCTAAGGGTATAAATAAATATACTTTAAGAAGTTATTAAAGGCTAGAGGGGAGAATATTAATATAATTTTAATTAAGTTAAGCACTTTAAGTTACGTTAAGCTATTAATATTTAGTAAATAACCTATAATAACTAGTATAGTAAAGGGATAGGTTAAAGAGATAGTTATAATTATAATTACTAATATAAGACTAAGGATAAGAGTAGCCTAAAAATAGTAAAGTATATTAGAAAAAAGGGATAGAGATAAGTATATTATAGTTAACTAAGTCTATTTTAGGGTTATAGATATAGAATATAGCTAACGCTAGAGTGCGTAATATATTTATCTATAAGGGTATAGTATATTTTATTCCTATACTATAAGGGGTTCTATAAAATAAAGTAATATTAAGATTATCTATTAGTATTTACTATAGGAGGTTAGGTTATTATTAGTATAGTATATATAGTTAGTATTACTGTTTTAGTAGAATATATAGAGTAGGTTAAAGTAGTAGTATTAGTAGAGTGTATTTTTATAGGTAGATAAAGTAGTAAGTTAGGATAGGGGGAAGGGTAATAGAAAGCTATACTAAGCTATTAAGCAAGAGGGAGGTAGTACTAAGGAAAAGAGGAAGGAGGAAGATAGTAATAAGAAGGAGGAGAAGGCTATATTTATAGAGTAGCTTTATAAGCCTAAGTAGAATAATAACTAAGCCTAATAAGTATTTAAGAGCGAGGCTAATACTTAGATTTAGGATGCTAGTAATAAGTAGGATACTAAAAGGTAGTTAAAGTATACTAGATAGCTAAGGTATTTAGTCTATATCGATAAGACTTAGTTATAAGAGTAGGTATTGCAATTAATTAGAGAGAATAAGAAGGTATTATAGAAAATATAGGAGATATTTAAGTATATATTAAATAATATATATATAGCTACTAGTTATTATAGCCTAGGGATAGCTAAATTATTTAAGATTAAGCAGAAGGAGGTTACTATTATACTTAATAAGCTATTCGAAGGGATTATAAAGCTAGATATATAGGTTTAATATAAGGAGTAGTAGCGAATTATAATATATATTTAGATACGGTTAGAGTTATAGGGAAAGAGAAGGGAATCTAGAGATACTAATAATATAGGGAATTTAGATATAAATAATTTAGATAATATAGAGGATTTAGAGAATATAGATAATATAAGTAATATAGATTTAGATAATACTAATAGTAATAAAGGCTAATGCAAGCATACTAATAAAAAGCTACTATACTATATAATAATATAGTAGGAAAAGGTATAGGCTATATTTACATAAGCTATTATATAGGTTATAACTAGAACTAATACTATTAACTAATTTATAGATAACTAATTAGAAAGGTATTATATTAATACTATTATTATATTTTTTAACTACCTATTAAAGACTAATAAGTATTATAATAGTATTATTATTAGTATATTAGCTATTATAGGGTTAGATACTAATAGAGGGTAGGTTATAGCTATTAATTATATACTAGTATTATCTACTATTATTAAAGGGGTATAGTATTTAGTATTATATTAATCTATATTAGAATAGTATAAATAGATTATATAGTTATAATAGACTATAAGTAAGTAAAGGGCTAAGGAAATAGTAAATAGGTTATTCTATATTATCTATAAAAAGGTATAGTAGTTTATAACCTAGATACTAAACTAAAAAGAAGTAGACCTAATACTAATAAATTAGATTATTAATATATAAATATATAGAATAAGGATCTAATTTATAACGCTAGGTAAAGAGAAGATTAATTAGTTTAGTAATAAGATTAAGTATAGCTATATATAGATTAGTATAGATAAGATATTAGATATTATATATAATATAGTAGCTAAGGTATAGTAGATATTAGCTAAGTTAATAATAATAGCTATTAAACCGCCTTAGCCTATAGGTTATAGAGTATTAAGGTATAAAGAGTAAGGAAGGAGAAGGGAGGGAGAAGTAGGATAGGTAAGGAGGTTAGAGGAAGAGGACTAGCTATTAATCTATAATATATTACTAAGAATACTATAGTTATATATTAAAGACTAATATAGCGAGAGTATATTAAGGTATTTATTTTTAGAAGATAAGGCTAACTAAGTATAGATTAATATAAGGAAAGAGTAAGTAGCTAAGTATTTAGCTAGATTAATATAGTAGTAAAAGGAGTAGTTAAGTAAGTTATTAGATCCTAAGTATCTATACTAGGGTAAGGCTATCTAGGAATATAGTTAAGAGATTGAAAAGTTCTAAAGGTTAATATAGATATTAATATATATTACTAAGGGCTAACCTATATATATACCTAACCGTAAGGCTATAGTTATTAAGTAGTATACTAGGCTACTTAATAACCGTTTTATATAGTACTATTAGCATAAAATATTAGTATATAGGCCGCGGGGATCTACCTAACTTAAGCGTACTACTTAATAACTATCTACTACTTAATAACCAGTCCCTAGCTAATAGGAAGGAAGGAAGGAAGGAAGGAAAGGGAAAGAAAGAAAATAGAGAACTATAAGTATAAAAAAAG